>PVHP010000362.1:44188-158583 GCA_004024765.1 Zapus hudsonius | reverse complement strand
AACTTCATTTTGTCAGCCAGAATTACAGTACACAGGTGGAACAGGAGAACAGTCTGAAATATGAACATGATTCAGTGATTGGCTTTTCCCCCTGTGACCTAAATTCTTTCATATCTCATCTCCATTCTCAGTCCTGCAAGCAAGTTATCTTAATGAATGTCAAAGCTTATTTAAGTGTGTCACTGTAAACACCAGGGGCAATGATCTTTTCAATTCTAAAACCACAATGCCATTCTTCTGTAAATTAAAGATATCACTACACTCCACCATCCGTTTTCCCTTTCTGTCATTGATTAAAAATGAATTTTTAAAGCCAACATTTTTTCAATAAATATATGAGGTAGAAAAATAGAGAAAAATACTCCTTATGAGTAAGCACTATAAATTCAAGTTTACAGAAGATGAGAAGTTTAGCCAGACAATATCAACTGTGGGCTCACAAACAATTCTCAAATTTTGACCAACACATGATCCATTTTTCCTTTCTAAAGAATAATTTATCATTTCTAAGCTAGAAATCTGAGGAGGAGGTGGAACTAATTAATTCCAGATAGGAGGAAAGTGGAAGTAAGAACAACACGTTTTATAACTGTTGTCATTCTTTCCAGCAACAGCAGGACTGTGTCGAATCTTAATCTTCTTGACAGAAGTTTTGTATTGCTCAATAGTATACAGGAGACTGGGTCTAAAATGTGGTAGTGTGAGCCCAAGAGCTCCAAGCGAAGTCACTGTTGTGGCAGTGAAGTCCTTTTCTGCCAGGGACATCAATATCTCCAACTGAGAGCTGAGTGAGTTAGTCGCACCATGTGCTCTCACTCACCCACAGGAGACACAGATTTATGAGCAAACAATCAAGTCAACCATCTAATTTTATTCCAGTGATAAAGGGAAGGAATGACTTTTAAAATTCAAGCTGTTTAAAAGTCAGTTACCAGTGACACAATTCATTATCATAATAACTGAAGAATGTTTCCATTTAATTAAATAATAACCATATACTGACAAGTGAATAATTAGTCATTTAGGAATGTGGATTATCTACAATATGGTATTTAGTGTATAAATAGGAATAAAATGCAATTAAATATAAATACTATAGGCAACTGGAGGAGGGAAGTCAAACCAAATTTGGAAAATCATGTATATTTTGAAAGCACGTTTTAGGCATATGGCAAAAAAATCCAATAAAAAATTATGATGAGAAAATATTCATCAAATTCACATATAAAAGATTAAAAGAGATAGCAAATATGAATGTCATTGACATTGCAAATAAAAAAATCCATGTCCCCAAGAGGAATATAGAAATTATGGATTTGAAACAAATATGAGCATCTGTTAACAAAGTAAAATCTAATTTAGCTTATTTAGAAATCAATAAGAACTATCATGATAAATACATTCAATCTAAAATGACACAATTGTCTCTTGGTCTAAAGGATAAGAAGCTAAATGTAGATTTTAAGTGAAATAATAAATCTTGTAAAATAAAAGCTCAGGCATTTTGACTTGAACCTTAGGAAAAAAGGGTCACAAAAATATGCATAAGACTTTAATAAGATTCACTTTATCATATAAAAACTTTGTAAAATAATTTCTCAATACAATAAATTGAATAAAATCTAGGAATCATCACATACCATAAATAATAAAATAAAAATTTAATATGGCTAGGTAAATCAAAAATGTATGGATTTCAACTGCATAAAGACAATATTGTCTATCGTGTGTGTGTGTGTGTGTGTGTGTGTGTGTGTGTGTGTGTGTATGTGTTGCTGAGGATGGAACTCAGGACCTTGTGCATGCTAGCTAAGCCACAAGAATTAAATAAAACAGATTAGATTTGCTTCTTTTAAGTCCTTAGAAATATAAAAAATTATATACTGCAGAGACTTTGAACATATACACATTTTGTTTGTGAGAGTACTAAACCTGAAAAAACTAGGAACAGTGTGAAAATTTCATGATATAAAATATCTTCACATGTAACTTGCTTTAAGCATCATGCTTAAAGGTAAAAGAGGAAAACCTTTATTCCAGAGACTTAAAAATGTGATATAGATGTTAGTCAGCACCATTTCTATACACCATTGTACTGAATACAGTATTGGTGGGACAAAATGTATAGGCATTTAATAATAATAAGACATTAAAATATAATTTCACAGTCATAATATTATCATGAGACTTCCCACCAAAACATGTATACTATTAGCATGAATAATTGAATTAGCAAATTCACTATAAAAATCAATTTATAAAAATTGATATCTATATAAAAAGTAGACATAATTTAGAATAGCAAGAAGAAATCAACAAATACATAGGATTAAATCTATGAAAAGGTGGCCAGGGCCTACCCTAAGGAAATTTTGAAATATTGAAAGAAATTAAAGAGAATTCAAATAAATGGAAAATAAGTTGTATCTATGGATTAGAAGGTTGTGTGTTGCAAAAGTTTCAATCCTTTTCTAAGTTATTCAATATATTAGAAAATTTTCTTAATCAAAAACTATGAGTTCTTACAGACATTTATTCTAATATTCTAGAATTTGTATGAAAAAACAAAGGGCTACCAACAACCAAATGAAAAGTAAATGGCTGGTGAACTGGCCCTACTGGATACCAAAAACTCATGTTCTGGTGGAAGGACAGACAGACAATGTCTATTAATGACTTGTGTCAATCAGTCATTTGCTGACAAAAGTGACATTACATTCTGATGGGGAACTGGATGACGATTTGAAGAGCTAGTTTGGTAAAATATGTTATATATTTTTAAAAATATCTTTATTGTCAATAATCAGATACATTGTATGAACAAATCTTGTGATGTCATCCCCATTTCCCTCCTCTTTGTTCCCACCCCACTGGAGGCCCTCCACAGTGGGCAAACTGGATCAGTCCATGGGTTAAAATATTTTATAGAATAAATATTTTTCTAACATTTTATGCCATCTTTCAACATCTTGGCACATGTGAAATGAGCATCTAAAGTTCAAAGTTGATTTTGCTGCTAAGATAGCTCATTTATGTAAATTAACAGCTTATGGTACTTAACCATGCTTTAAATTTAATAATGCTATCAAGCACATTAAGTAGAAAGAAAGTATTTCAATTAGCTAAAGTTTATTGTAACACATCCTCATGTGTTGGAAATAGGTCTCCATAAATTTGGTGGGTGATATCTTAATTCTTTGTCCTCTAAAACATATCTACAAGAGATATTAAACATAACTGAGGCTAGTATTTGTGCTAATATAAATCCTGTTAAATTCTGTGGGGTTTGTGATATAAAAGTCTTATAGCATATTTTAGAATATCCTGAAAGCAAAAACATTTCTTAGGTTAAAATGTACTACTATAATAAACATGAGAAGTCATTAAACATCAAATAATCTCTGCACAATAATAATTTGTTTTATTCTGTTTAATAGATTTTTCCTGTTTATTTTTTCTTCCCTTTCAACATTTCTAAGATTTTAAATGTATTTTATTTATTTGTCAGAGAGAGAGAGACAGAGATAAAAAGAGGCAGAGGCAGAGACAGAGAAAGAGAAAGAGGCAGACAGAGAGACTATGGACACACCAGGGTTTCCTGCCATTGAAAACAGACTCCAGATGCATGAGCCACTTAGTGCATCTGGCTTTACATGGGTCCGGGCGAATAGAACCCAGGCCATCAGGCATTCCAAGTAAGCACCTTTAACAGCTGAGCCATTTTTTCCAGCCCAACAATATTTCTAAATGAATAGAACATTAGTAGAGGAATTTAGATGAGAACACAATATATAGACAGTAATAATCTGGAACTCTCCTAAGAAGAGATTTAAGAAAGGAAGAAATTAACTCTAAGACAAATGGCTTATCAGTCCCTGTCCCTATAATTAGTTATTTCCCACCATGAGCTGTTGATCAAAGTGACCTACAGGTCCCTAAAACAAGACTAGCTTTTGTCAATGATCTTGAATTCTCACCTCAGGCAAAAGAAATGACCCTATTGCTGAAGATTCCAGAGACTGTTGTTCCACCACACTGAGAGACCCTGCATGATTCAAAAATGAAACCAGCTCCCAAAAGGTTAGCCTGCATAGTGCCGGAAGGTGTTACATGAGCTGCCAGGGGAAGCAGATCAAAATATTCTGAGGAAGCAGGAGACAACCTTATACAAAACTGACCAATGGCCTCAGAATGCAGAACACACCTCTGTATGGCAAGACAAGAAGTGCCCATCTGTGCAATAGTGGCGTTCAACCTGTTGGGGGAGGCTGGCTAATTGGCAAGAGATCCGCTTAGTGGCAAGGAACCCTTAACTGGTACTGGGATTGAAGGCAACTTCATATGGAGACCTAGAAGCTGATCTTCAAGGGGAAGTTCCCCCACTAACCACAGGCCTACAGAAAGGCCACACCCACTAAAATCTCACCAAATTAACCATGTTTGTCCCATTTAACCAATACTAATCTCAATCTCCATTGGAGGTTCTGTTTGTATTTTTCAGAAAGCAATGAGAACCATGGACAACCTAATTTTACCATCAGGACCTGAGATGTTTGAAGACCCCCAAGCAGGAGATGAACACCCATAACTCACCATTTAGAGCCTTAATGAAACCTTGAACATAGCATGATGCGTAAAAGAGCTATTCCACAGCAAGTCAGATAACCTTTGGAAGGATAGACACCGAGCATGCTCAACCTAGTCCAAAGCAGAAATCCAGAGACTCTTAAGAGCTTAATAATAAAGCTGACTTAAAACTCACCCACCATGACTCAGGGAAATTTGTGGAAGAGGTAGCAGAAAAAATATAAGAGCCATGGTTGGGGAAGAATATCCAGAGATATTGCCCCATTCAACAACAACACCACCACACACAAAATGGGGTACTGCTCATGTAATTCATAACCCCCACCACATAGCCCATTCCAGCAATCCCACTGAAGAGGGCCATTAGTGGGTTGGATCCAGGGAGGAGGGAAATGGGGGTACCAACACAAGGCTTGTTTGTACTGGGTGTCTAATTATTAACAATAAATAATTTTTTTTAAAGCGGAGAAATTAAACCACTTGAGACATGCCCTCTATCTTCCACTAATCTAGTCTTTCCATTCATTTACCCTCTTATCTACTGACTAACATCCGGAATCTGTGATGCACCAGAGTTAGTCAATCCAAATATTGGCATGGAAATATAAGTTAATAAAACTCAGATCCGTAAAGGCAACATTTATCCATATAAGAAAGCATTCTCAGTACCATGAACATCTCTGACCTGTTTTATCAATGATATGATTCTCTTTTATAACTTATTGTACCATTTTCTAAAATTGCATATCTGACACTCCTTCCAGACAGTGAAATCCTAACACCCAGACAAGGTATTTCCTTAAATTATCCCCACCGCCAGCCAAAAATCCACTAGGCATTAAAACAGGCTCAATACTTATGACTAGCAAAGTATTATTTTATTGTGACCCACTAAAAATCTAATATAATTATACAAAATTATCATGTCTGAATAAACAAAACTGGACTCCTCAAAATTATAGTCAGTAGTGACAAAATGAAGGTACAAAAATTTTAAAAATGTTCTTCTTGAAGGAAAAATGCCTTAACAACTAACACAGCAATGCCAGTATTTGTACTAGAAACTGTCACATTCCTGTGTTGTTCTCCCAGAAATCTATCTTCTACCCATTACAGTCCTCTTTAGAGGCTGGTGTCATAGAAAATAGGTTAGCAAAACTGAAACTTGATTTTGAAGTCTAAATGTGAAATGTAATCTAAGATGATAGAATATAAAAGCTTTTGAGATGTTTTACTCAGAAATAAGATGCTATTGCAATTTCATTCAAAAATTAGTAATAAATACTGACTACCTGAGACTGTGTAGTGAAATAGACATGCATTATTTATATGTTGCTTTTGGGAAAAGTGTGGTCTGTTTAATAAATGGCTTTGGTGTCCTAATACATTTAAACCATTATCTGTCACTACACATGAACTTATAACATGAAAAAAATCCAAAGTTAATGAAATTCTACTTGCAGGCTGGTGGTGTGAGGAGCTCTGTGGGCCAATGTTCCTCTGCCAAAGTGCTGAAAACTATTTTAAGGAACACCAGTTAAACCCTAGGCTCTGTCTCATTTGGTATATAGCAAGTGAAGAAGGATTATTCAAAGAAAGTGCTATATTTTGGAAATGTCTACAAGGGTCTATGTCTACAAGCTCTGACCCATAGGCTCCAGCCATGGACAAACTCCTCTGAAGACAACTGATGCTAAGACTTCTCTCAGCCAGCAAAGGGAGGCAACAACTCAATGTGAGGGGCCTGATAGCCCTATTTCTCCTCAGCTCTGGCCTGCTCGAATGGAATTCCTACCCACTTCAGCCACGTCAGGGCACCTCTCTAATCAGTGGCAAGTCTAGGAGGTGGGTGACTTTACCTGACATGGAATAGGCAGAAACACTGAGGACCTGGTTCCATTCCAAGAAAAGCAAGCTGAGAAGACCAGCAGTTACTATACACAACCAAAGCCCTCTCCTTAAAGCAAGAATGTCCCTTCTAACCCCATCTTTTCAGCAATGATTCACTATTTTGTGCAAACAGAGAAGAACTGCATAAGAGCAGAGTTTCCAAGATCTAAAACACTTGTTTTTGGTTTTTGGCATATATATGTATGTATAGTTGGTACATGTGTGCATGTATATATGTTTGTGGGTCCACATGAGTGTGCATGCATGTGGAGGATGTATTTATAGTTAGTACGCCTGTGCATGTTCTTATGTTTGTGGGTCCACGTGAGTGTGCATGCATGTATAGGATGTATGTATAGTCAGTACGTGTGTGCATGTATATATGTTTGTGGGTATACATGAGTGTGCATGCATGTTCAGGTCATATGTTGCCATTATCTGCTCTCTTTAACCATTCTCCTCTTATTTTCTACACAGTTTCTCTTGCTGAACCTCGAGTTCCCTGGTTCAGGTAGACTAGCTAGCTAGTGAGCCCTGGGATCCTCCCATCTAGGCTTCCCCAGTCCTGGGATTACAAGTGTGTCTGGCATTTTTATGTGAGTACTATGCATCCAAACTTGGGTCCTCGAGCTTGCAAAGCAAGCAAGTCTATCCACTGAGCCATCTCCTCATCCCCACAAACTGATTATTAAAACACAGTAGAGGGAACTGGAGACTAAGGTTTCTGTGTATACCAGTGTCAGTTTTAGTGCCAAGCATTCAACAGGAGACCAACAGCAAACTAAGTGGCTGGGCAGCTAACTTACTAGAGAGAATCAAGGAAGATTTGACTGGGAAGAATTCGCTTGAGATTTGAGCTGCCTTGAAAATGGGCCTCCAAACCATACTGCAAAGAAGCCTTATGTAATTGAATCCAAATATGAACCACAGCACTGCGAAAGCAATAAAGCCTTCAGGCAGCAATTAATGGAACCTAAGAGCTGGGTATGATACTAAAGAAGATTGGACAATCTAGAGCACAGTCCTATAACCCACCTTTATCCCTGCTTGCTAGGGAAACAGAACACTTAGTAACAGGATTATAAAATGAGTGGCAAATGTAATGATATTGTGACTATTGGAAACCTAATATGAATTTATTGTCCCACTTCTCAAAACAAATATAAATAAACTAAAAATTATTGTGAATAAGAATAAAATTAAGGTATAATTAAAAGAAATAACTTCCTCCTTTGAATAACAGACATTTTAAGTAATTACTACATCCCAAGTAGTTATTTATAAGGTGTAACAGAAATCAGGTAAAGGGACAAACAGAACACCAGGGTGACAGTGCTCATGGCCAAGGCCACACCCTGCTAGGAACAGCAGAGGTTACACAAAGCAGGAAAATTAGATGCACTAAGTAGTCCATTCTGGTCTTTAGGAAGCCAGTAAGAAAACAGCAATAAAGCCCAAGTTATAAGGTGAGGGTATGATGGGGCATTTGTATGCGGAGATGCTATATGCTACAGCTTCCAATGGCCACTTTTGAAAGAAAATATGAAAATAGAAAGATAAAAGAAGTAGGGGGTTAAGATAAGGAAAGACAGGGCATGAGACAGAAAATAGGAATGACCTACAGACTAGGAGATAGGCAAGGGAGCTGCCTATGAGCTTCTGCTGTTGTATTTAACATAAAATTGTTTTGAAATAGTCATTTTAAATATCATTAAAGTAAACCACAGCACAACAATGTCACATCCAAGACAAAATAACCACAATTAGGCTATGAAAAATAATCAAATGGAAATCCTAGGCTGAGAAGACAACTAAAATCATTATTTGTTAAAGTAGCTCAACATTAAATCTGGATTGTCCAAAGAAAGAATTTACAAATCTGAAATCAGTTGACAGAAAATATGTAATCTGTCCCTATGCAATTCAAGGTATAAGTAAATTGTTATGGTGGGATCCAGAGGCATTACTTTTAAGAAGTGATTAGTTATGAGGGTTCCCCCATTATGAAGGGATGAATGCCTTTATCTCAGAACTGGATTAAATATGGGGGGAAAACTTGTTATTAGTTCTTTTGTGTGCATATATATATGTATATATATATATAATTCTATGTCCATAAATGCTGGTTCTCTCTCTCTCTCTCTCTCTCTCTCTCTCTCTCTCTCTCTCTCTCTCTCTCTCTCTCTCTCTCTCTCTCTCTCTATCAATCTCTATTGCATCATGTGGTGGTCTTCCTATCACAAAAGTCTAGTACCTGGATGCTGGATTTTCCAGACTCCAAAACTGTGAGAAATAAATTTCTCTTCTTTATAACTTACTCAGTTTCTGGTATTATTTTATAATAGCAGAACATGAACTAAGAATTATAAAGAAAGAATTAAAATGCTGGCCAGCATCATAGGCATGTGGGATGCAATTATATGCACCAATATATGAAAAAGAGGAAGGAAATATTCAAAGAAATAAAAGCTAACTTTCCAAATCTATAAGACAAAATAATTCAACAAACTTTAAGCAGGATAAATACAAAGAGATTCATAACCAGACACATCATACTAAAAATGCTGAAAGCCAAAAAGAAAGAAAATTGTAAGCAGCAAATGAAAAGTGAATTTTCACATAGAAGGGAACCACAATAACATTAATGCCACTTCTCATCAACCCAAAAATGTAAAGAAGAAAAAAATCCATTTGCAGTAACATTTAAAAGAATGAAATAGCAAAGAAGAGATCTAACAAAAGAAACATAAAACGTATACTAAAAACCAAAACACGTTTCTGAATGAAATTAAAGCTACAAATGAATAATACATTCCATATTCCTTGATAAAGGGCCTCAATATGTGGACCATTCCCTATTGTAAACTACAGATTCACAGCAATTCCAATGATTACTCAAACTGACTCCTCTGTAGAAGTTGACAAGTAGATTATAAAATTCTTGTGGAAGCTCAGAGACATAGAGTAGATAAAACAATGTTGAAAAAGAAAAATGAAAATACAGAATTTATAGTTCTGAAAATCTAAAGAAAGTATTTTGAAAGATATTTATATAATATTGATGAGGAGAAATATATTCTTAAGATATACAGGACACCTCAAATCATAGAAATTATTTTTATAGAGCTACTACTACTACTAAAAAAAAAGAAGATAATAGATTTTTCGAGCAAAATCTCACACACTATTCCTATAACCCTCCTTTTCAAATTTAGGATTTCTAGTTTTATTGCATTCATAAGATTCTTATCCTTTTCTCCCTCCCTTTCTCCTTTCCTCCATTTCATTTATTTATTCATTTGTTTTTGGAAATAGAGTCTCATTATGTAGCCCAGGCTGGCCTCAAGCTTGCAATTCTCCTGTCTCAGTGCTTAGTCACTGACACTGTGGGTGTTCACTGCCAGACTGACTCCCAGTTTGCATTCATGTCTGACCTGCCATTTGGATATACTCTTTTCACAAGTGTCAAACACTTGGGCCATCACTTTAAAAAGTATTCTAAATTTAGACAGGTTTAATAATTAAATCTTTCACTCCAGACACTTGGGGTCATTCTCTAGCTAGGCTAACATGATTTTTCAGTGAATTAACTTTCCTATTCTCAGCCACTTTTTCAAACTACATTCTCAAGCATTTTACCTTCTTCCTTGGCTAATCACACACATGATCTTGGGGCCCAGTTTCCGATCAGTGTGTGAAGGAAGATAGTACTTTTAGTGATGAGATAGAATCCTAAAGTTTCCACTACCAAATTTTAAATGCATTTTATTTACCTATTTCTTCCTCCCTTCCAGTTTTCTTAAAGCAGTCCTTTGTCTCCTTTCTTTTGTGTGGTGTGGTGTGTTGTGGGTGTATTTGTGGGCTGTGTATGGGTGCATGTGTCCATTCATGCCCTGTATGCACACACGCATAGACAAAAGAACACTGGGTGTCTTCCTGTGTTGTTTTTTCATATTATTTCCTGTAGAAAAGTCTGTCACTGAGCTTAGAGTTGCTCTTGTTTTTCAGTTAGACTGGCTGGCCAGGAAGTGCCATAACATGTCTCCTGTCTCTGCTCCCTTCAGAACTAGGAATATGGTCATGCATGGAACTTTGTGACTTTTTATGTGGATACTGGCAGCTGAGATCAGCTTTGCCATATCCCCTGCCCCTGTGAAAGTATCCCCTAGCCCCTCTGTTTCCTCACAGCCCCTCTTTCTCCTCTGCATGCAAGTATCTCTTCTCTGTGAATGCATCTCCCCTGTTTCCTTTCTATGAGCATATCCCCTCTACCTCTCTATCTCCTCTCTTTGAAAGTATCCCCTCTATCACGTCTCTATGAAAGTATCACCACAGGTGCTTTGACCATTACCTGCTCTAAACTCTGTCCTTAGGGATTAATCCAGAAAGACTCGAGCTTCTGTTTTGTTCTTATTTAATTGTTCCCTCCTTCTCACAAAGGTGTCAGTCCCTTTGATCTACAAAATATCCTAAATCCTCTCCCAAAAGAACAAATTAGTCAAGTAAGGAGGACCTCACTTTAGCTTCACTAAGGCTGCTCCAGTTAACCCTATGCCTATTCTAACCTAAACCATTTTCTAAAGAGTACTCTGTGGTCTTTATTCCTCTTCTCTTACCCAACACACCTATCTGGTTTCTCTCCTGTCATAAATAAATTGTTTTGAAAATGTGTACAAATTAGAACTAGGTAAATATAATTCTTTTTTAAGATTATACTTCTTAGTGATATATTTTTTTCTGGAAAACTCAAGAACATAAATTGAAACATAATGTAAAAAATATCACAAGATGTTTAAGAAAAAATATTGTTTGTATACATCAAACAACAATAAATATATCATGGAATAAAATTTTCCTTTATAATAGCAACTTTAAAAATGAGCAATGCCTTCCACAAACCCAATAAGAAATTTTGAACTCTATTATTTCATTCCCATTGTGACAGTTTCAGGCAAATTCCATAGACACCCTCCCCTTGAGTGGGAGGTACCTAGCTAGGCTCAAACCTAAACACTAAAACTGATTGGTCAGGTATGAGCCAACCACCTGTCTACATGTCCACCTAGGGCAAGAAATACTGACTGACCAAATAATCCTGTCTCTTTCTCACTCACACACATGGCCTAGAAGAAGGACATCCGACTCCCCCTCAGCCCCTCATCACAGCCTGTGGTGAGGGGCTGGATTTCTCTTCCACCTGAACCTTTCCTTCTCATGATTCCTGCTTGTTTAGCTGAACAGCATAAATTCTGTTAAAACTTCCACATTTTCACCCCACACTGGTGGCTGGATGTGTGGTTGGGCTGCTTCCCCTATCTCTTTCCCAAATCCTATGAACTGATGACTATAATCTAGAATAAACATGTGATAAGAAAATGCTTTCTGTTGAAGTTGTTTAATTCCTCGGCATTTTGAGGCACGAACTCTGGGGGAAGTCCAGCGGTGAAGCCCCGGTGTTCACCGCTGTGCCCAGTTCCCGTTACACCATGACCTCTACATATGGAGAATATGAATGGGTTCTATTTAACTCTTTCCACTAACCTTTGCAGCAACTCAAAACCTTACAAACAGCATGAGACTAAGTAACATATAAAGAATGCAACATGTTTTCCTCATAGTTCTGGGAGCTGCAAGTGTAGCTCGAGGTATGGACAAAGTATGTGTCTGGAGAGAACTGCTCTCTTCTTCCAAGATGACACTGTGCTGTTCTGTCCTCAGATGGTCAGGGGACAAAAGGATAGAGTGCTATACACTCTCATGATCAACGATTTGGAAGGGCCAAGAGGCTCTGAAATAAATTGTATAAAGGCCAAAAGCCATTCACAGGACATAGTCTTCATTATTTAATCACTCATCCCACACCATGAATATCATCACCTTAGGATTATAGTTCCACTGTATGAATTTTGGATGAACACATACATTCACCACATCTCACCTTCTCACCTCCATTTTACCTGTCTCCATATGCAGCATCACAATCCATTGGTGGGGCTAGCACCAGTCACAAAAGATAAAATCAGTAAATAATAGATGGAAAATAAAGGAGCTTTTGAGTTGGGTGTCAATAAACCTTTCTGTAATCTATTTGTTATGTTTTATATATAGGAAAGCTACTTTTCTCAGAAATCTCACTGAAGTTTTGATAATTTTTCATTACACATAATTTTATGCTCTTGAGATTTCCAGATAAATGACCTTCAATTAAAATCAGTATTTGCAGCTTTTATTAGTGGTCACTGATCATCTTGCTATGAGGAAGTAAGTAATGGGAGTCAACATGCTGCCTTCCAATGAAATTAACTCTATCACACTCTAGGCCTGTCTATCATATTTATGAGAAAGCAAATTTATGTCTGCTCTTTTAAAAAATATACATGTATGCGTTCCTATGTGCAGTTGTATGTGTGTGCAGGTCCAAGTATGTTTGTGTGCATGTGCACACACATTCCACAGGACAACCTCAAGTATTGCTGTCTACCTTTGTAGAGAGGGTCTCTTTGGCCCAGAGCTTGCCACTGACCTGTAGCACAGGTCACCATACCCAGCATTTTTATGTATATTCTGGGAATTAAACTTGGGTCCTCATGTTTGTGAAGTAAGCACTTTACTGGCTGAGGCATTTCCCAGCCTTGCATGACCCTTAGTCTTCCATCCTGAATAAGCTGAAAGCTAAGCATTACATATATAAGATATCATGTTAAACAAGTTAAATATAAAAAGGTAGTTATGTAAGTATTACATGGAAACATTAAACATTTAGTAATGTACTATGACATTGGTATTGGATTATATATGGCCAATGGTACCTTTCCAGAAGGCACCAACTAATATTTGCATATTATATAAAAGAAGCAGAAAGTAATTTAATGCACAGAGTATGTTTTCTGAGCTGAATGAGTTTGGGTTCCTCTGTTAATCACCTATTGTGTGGCATGGTCCTTGGAGAAAAGCAATAATTACCATCTTTATTAGATGTAGTTGTGACCAGTCATCATAGACTCTCTAGATTGGGCCAATTGGCATTCCCTGTTGAAGGAGAGGGGTAGAGAAAGGCCACCCTACCCTCATATGACAGTTCAGCTCCTTGTCCACCAGAAATATACAATGATACATGAGGTCTTGTGGTCTTCTGGGAGAAAGACACAGAAGGTGGAAGATCAAGGAATGTGAGCAGCACTTATGCAGCCATGAAAAGGTTGTTATGCATGTTGGGATGAGACCTTTCCCTATAATTGCTTTGGGGATTCTACCCTCCTGCAAGGAATCCTTGCTCATGTTTTGTCAGAAATCCCAGTAAACTCATTGGCTCAACAAGGTAAACTGAAGTGGAATAGGCCTTTCCGTAGTTTGTCAGAGGTGCCTTGCCTGGGGGGACAAACAACCATCAGTTTCTCCCCATAAAAGAGTTTATGCAGCATCACCCTACACTTGGAACTAAGAAGTAATCTCTATTTGTTCAACTGCCCATTATCTGTAATTCATCTAATCTATACATTATCTGATAGAAGTTGAAGCCAGATTCTGATAACATTTAATGTTAAGGTAAGAAATGAATAAAATATTGATGATGTCAGTTTTCTCCATAAGTAATTTTCATATTTGTAAATAAACTATGCAGAACTCTATGCTTCCCCTATAGTCCAAATGGTGAGAACCGAAATATCTAGGCTAAGACTGCAAGGTTATCTTTGACGATGCATGATTTACTACCACCAGTAAGTGAGTTAGACAAGAGGAATAATGGATTTCCTAAGTACTTTAAGATATGCCTTCAGAAGCAGGGAAAAGCCGACGTGTCAGTTCCATTAAAATAATTACACTTCAAGTACACATTTGCTTTTACCTAGAGGCTTAAGATACTGGTATTTTTCATATCTTTAATACATTTGAATTTTATAATCCTTTAGGTAAATTGACATTTCATTATATATGCTATTTGTAGAATAAAATAACAGTGTAAATTTTAAATCAATATATACAGTACATAGAGCAATCTCCAAGAGGAACCTGCCTTATGGAAAATGTATGAGCTATTTCTAAGGAGGAAAAAGGACTGAAAGCCTTTTCCTATTTGCATTCATAAAGGATTCTTTAAATATATACCCTGATGCCAACACAGCCACCAGAAATCAATAAATCACATTCTCAGGCGCTGTAAATGGCTGACACACACATTCATTTTCCTAGTCCAAAATTCTCTGTAAAAGGGACTGTGTAAATGTTCCATTTTAGTTTAATGACATTCTCCACAGTTAAAATGATGTGCATTATTGCCATGAGTGCAGATAGGATTTGAGAGTGCCTGCACCAGGCATCTCCTTCAGTTGGTAGCCATTTAGCAGACATAAGACACACAGATATGGAATAAAACCAGGAGAGTAGAAAGAACAGCCTGAAATACTGCAATTACCACTCAGATAAAAATAAAAGGCATTATTTATTGAGAAGTCAGTCATTGGGGAATGGCTGGGTAAATATTTGCAGAGAGTCCTGTTTGCCCTGATGCCACCAAATGGAGTCAGTGAAGAATATCACTTCAAAACGATCCTCATGACAGGAGAGACAACAACCTATTCATCAGCAAGGTTCAATTGGAAAGGGTAATAAAATCCTAAATATGACTCTACTTCAGGTGACATTTATTCTGCCAGCTGCCATCTATTTTTAAAAGGTCATAAAATTGTTCTATGTAGACACAGTTTACAAAGTACAAACTCTTAAAGAAAAGAGGATCTGGTTTGCATTATCAGAGGGGTTCAAAAATTCTCTGAGCACACTGGCACAAAGAGTGATGTAGAAAGGCACGTCTGGCCACAGAGCCAAGCCTTGAGCTTTCTAAGGCAATTCTTCCATGTGCAGACAGGTTGAAGAACTGCTGAATCTACTGCTGAATCTAACTTTGTCTTCCCTCATGCTCACTAGTGCCTGAGCAGCAATGTCCTCTGTGTGTGTGTGTGTGTGTGTGTGTGTGTGTGTGTGTGTGTGTGTGTGTGTTCTACAGCCATGTCCGACATTTACATGGGAGATCTTCACTCAGGCCCTTACACTTGTATAGCAAGTACTTTACCAAATAAGCCATAAATTGCCCCAAATCTGCCACTCATTTTTTTATAATTGAGAAGGGTCTCTCACTACCCTGGAACTTGTCAGGAAGTTTACAGTGATTGGCCAATGAGCTCCAGAGAATCCAACTATCTTTATCACAACAGTGCTAGGAATATAAGTATAAATATAAATATAATAGATAGATAGACAGACAGATAGATAGACAGACAGATAAATAGTTTTTCAAGGATTTTGTTCTAGCTCAGGCTGACCTGTAATTTACTATGTAGTCTCAGGCTGGCCTAGAACTCATAGCAACCCTCCTACCTCTGCCTCACAAGTGCTGGGATTAAAGGTATAAACCACCATGCCCAGCTAGACTATAATTTTTGTGTGAGTTCTGGGAATTGAACTCACACCGCAAGTTTGCAAGAATACTTTACCTACTGAGCCATTCCAGTAAGTAAAGCACAATGCCTCTCTATCTCTGTCATTCTGTGTGCCATTCTGTCTGTCTGTGTCTGTGTATGTGTGTTTGATACTAGAACCAAAGGTTTTGGCCAAGAAAAATGTTTTTACATAGCCATATGTTTTTACATAGCCATATATATCTGAGTGTGCTATTTTGAGACACTTTGATGTATCCAACCTTACTAGCTTTGCTATTTAGCCTGAATCCCATGGTCAGCCAACAAACACCTTACAAATCCCTCAATTCTTTCAAGCTGAACCTTTTCAAAATCCAACTTCTGGCACATCTATTCCAATTTAACTGCACAGCTAATTTAGTGTTATTGGTGAAGACACTTACAAGTACACCAGCATTGTCTGCCACCATTTTAGCTCAGCCCCAACACTGCTCAGCCATAGCTTTTGTCAGCACACTGAGTTCCTGTGACAGTCCACTGTACTGCCATCCAATGTCTTACTACTCTCCAGGCAGACACATGCCACACTGTGAGCATTGCCTTGTTTGGAATGAATTGTATCCCCAAATTCACAATGTGACTATTATTTGGTGACACATAATGAAGGGTAAACAGCAGGGTGCCCAATACAATACAATAACATCCAGGATGCACTCTCACAGGGAAAAGGTCATACAGGGATGTCTGTGAGTCAAGAAAAATAAGAGGCCTTACAGGAATCCAACCATGTGACCCCTTGACCTTACACTTCTGGCCTCCAGCACTGTGAGAAAAATTTATTTCCATGCTTTGATCCACCTGTTCTGTGGGGTTGTGTTATGGCATCAGAAGGTTGATAGTGAGTCAGGAAGTAAGCTTCTCCTCATTCTACGATGTCTTTGACTAAAATCCGTCGTGTAGACTAGACTTACATGTGATTTCCCAGACCACGCTTATTTTTCATTGAGTACATACAAGAAATCATGTAAGAAAGGAAGATCCCAGGACCTTCATCAAAAGGAAGACAAACAAATGCACATATAGGTTAATTATAGATCATGATAAGTGTCTGGAAGGAAATAAACAGAAAATCCAGGGAGTAATTAAAGATGGTACTTTAGGATGCAGATGAGGCAAGGAAGGTGTGAGGCAATAATGTCTGGTGCTGACTGAGCAAAGTGAATTGATCTTGCCAGGCACAACAGCAAAGCACACTGATGGGAAGCACAAGAGAGATAGAGGGAGAGAGAGAGATAGAGGGAGAGAGAGAGCGAGAGCGAGAGAGAGCGAGAGAGAGCGAGAGAGAGACTGCTTACCATTTAAGAGATAGAAAGGAAGACTATGTGATCCATACAAGGTGGTGTGAGGAAGCCAACCTACTTATCCATACTTTATCCTCCATCTGAGCTCTCTTTACGAAACAAAAGGCCGACCATGCCATGCATGCCACGGCCCACTGCAAAATCTTTGTCCAATTTACACTGCTTACCTACATAGATTCATTTCTACAAAAAAAATTCAATATCCTAACCAGATACTCCAGCCTTCACAAATTAGGCAGAGCTTGATCCTATGGACTTCTCTGCCTTTGTGTATTGAAAAAGGTGATAATGAGATGATGAGGGAAGACAACATGACCTTGGAGTAGGACAGACTGGTGTTTAAATCCTGACTCACAGGGTTTTACTTGGGGACAACTGGATGAGTTTATTTTTTGGCCTGGATCTTCATTTTCTGCATATAGATAGGAATAAGCATTGAAAGTATTCGGCACTATTATTGGCACATATTGTTTCCTTTACTTGAACAGCCTCCATAATTCTTTATTTGGTAAAGTTCCAGCCACATGACATGTCTTCTTTCCAGATGTCTCACTGACACTTATGGACAGAACAGAACTAGTTCCTTGATGTTTCCATAGCATGATGCATATGCCACCACTATATCACAGTTCCACACTGACAGGCATTCACTTCATCCTCAGGACAAGAAGTATGACTACTTACTATTTGCACCATCAGTTCTTAGAAGACCTGGCACATAAATATTAAATCAAAACTGGATGAATAGTTATTTGAATAATATGTCCCAAATACTAGAAATTACTTGCTTTTACATTATTCAAGTTTTAATAAATTAGGTCTGTCAATAGCTGAGTATGTAGCTCGGTAGTAGAGCACTTGCCCAGAATGTGTGGGTCATGACTCACACACAATAAATGTCTGTCAATCAGGAGTTCTAGAATGCACAGGCTGCCAATTCAAGTTAGGGCCATTTCACAAGAGTGAATTAAAATGACGATTTGTGAAAGATATTTGAGGTGCAACAAAAAAACACAGAAAACAGTACAGTTGGAGCTAATAACAGAATGTAGTATTTGATGTGAAGTATGATAAGAGGAAGAACTTCCATAATTTTGTGGAGAGGCTGAGAAGACCTTCTTACAGGGTAAGTCCATGGATGCAGCCTGTGCTGCCCACGCAGGAGAGGGGTTGGTCTCACTCTCCTTCTTCTTTCCCCAGTCAGCCAGCTATGCAACTCCAAAACAGTTAAACCCAATCAGAAGCAAGAGGATCTCTCTTTCTTCTCTGAAAAACTCAGGCATGGAGCTGAGATTAATGTAGGCCTCCGCATGCGTACAGAACAAGGTAAGGGGTCAATGGTGCCCAGTGTGAGCCCACAGATGGTAATGGAATGCTGTACAGGGCGGTGTACAGGGATTCCTGAAGAGCAGTTTCAGATTGTGGACATGGGAATAGGTACCAATGTGGAAGAGTGGTATCCGATGTCAGACATAAAGCTGGGAGGGTCACCTGTCCTCAAGTGAGAGCCAAAGTGTGTCAGAAGCTATTCCCAAGGGAGGTATCATGGCCAAGATGGAACACTGGCTATCTACAGGGAGATCGTATTTAAATATATTTAGGGTATTAGAAGCCAGTTTTCCATTGCCAGAGAAGTAAGAGACAGCCATGAAAACACAGCATTAGAAGGAGCCACGACACATCTCTTTGAACACTGAAACTATGAATTCATGGTTATACAAGATGTAAGAAAGAAATAGATGGAGAAACCTTGGCAAAACCTCATACCGGCAAGCATGAGGGCCTAAATTCAGTCCCTAGTACCACTGGTCGTTCTTGCCTGTAATCCCAGAGCTGGTGAGATGGAGATCAGTGGATCAGTGCAGCTTACTGGCCAACCCTTCTAACCTAACTGGCAAGCTTCAAGCCAATGAGAGACCTTGTCTAAATTTTTAGAAAAGATTGAAAGAATTTATGAGAACAACACCCTGATGTCCTCTTGCCTGCACATTCATTTGCATATATGTGCATGCACACATATATACACATATGCATATGTAGGAATGTTAACATACACACATGAACACACTAACATGAAAACTCATGGGCACACACATAGATACACACATGTAAAAAGAAATACATATAGATTGTATGCTGCTTACATCAGTGATGTTCCTTGTAGCAAAGACACAGCATTCAGTAGATCTTCACATATTTACAAACATACATGAATATACAAATATACGTCAAAGATGTGAAGGGAAGACCAAACTCCATTCCAGGTGGAGACTAGCAAGACAACTCCATCCATGTTAGAGCCTGCAGCAGACCTTCTGAATGACCGTCTCAGTTTGACTAGAGACTAAATACCATGGAAATCATTACTTAATTTCTTAGTTTTTATTGCTTATAGTGTGCTTATGGGAAAAAAGTCATAACTGGGTGAAACATTCTTGTTTTAAATTTTCAAACCACACCATCTTATTCATCTGCAATGCTCTCCCCAGTACCCTCCTGTTCTTCAAAATATTCTCTCTCTCTCCTTATAGGCCATATATTCTTGATTCACTCCAATATAATGAAATTTATCTAAAGTTCATGGCTGTTTAAGAATAGAGAAAGGAGGACTAGAAGAGGGGGAAGGAGGGGAAGAGGAAGACTGCAGTTGCCTTCAACACATACAATTATTAAATATACTGGAACACTCAAGCATAAAGTCTGCAAACATCATGTACTTCCTTTGTAAAATTTTCTTTCCTTTGGCTTTGCTAAAAAAAAAAAAAAATCAGCCAATCTGTCCATGTTCAATTTCAACATAGTTCTCCAGCATAACATTTTCTCTAATACTACCTCCAGTTACATGACTCCAGATGACTTCTTTATTTTATTCTGACTTTATATGACTGTCTCATGTTACTAAGTTTAGTGTAGATCTATACAGTCATTAATCTTCTTTCTTAAAAACAAGCAAAAGCTCTGTGTTTCAGAATGAGATCTTTATTCTCTGTCTGTTGTATCTACCCACAATTCACTCCCCTTTCTTTTGTATTTGGCAAGCAAACAGCATTGAACACATGCTTGGTAAATATTCTTCAATGAATAAATAATCTCCCAGAGGCCTAAGTGTTATTATAGAACTGGTATTGTGCTATATTCACTTATATTTCTTACAGTTGCTAGGAAAATCATTGAGTAACAGAAACTTCCACAGCAGCATAAAATATTAGGCTTTTACACTGGTCTCTTGGGTTACTGAATCATTGGCTAAACGTTGGACAATTTGTGATTTGTTCTAAAATACTTTTTGAGTATTTTATATATGCTAAACCTTACAGTAGACAAGATAAACCACACCTATGTCAAAGGAGAGGAAATAGCTGTATAAACTAATGCCAATCCCCTCAGTTTTTTTTCTTGATACTTGAACTTGTCCTTCAATAAGCCAATACCACCTGCTTCAAGGGCTATGCGGTAAAACATACGTTAGCTAGAATGTGAGAAGAAGTAAGAGGAGCAGGAGAAAGACGATGATGTTGATGATACTTTTACTTTCAGTCTTCTCTTTGATTTTATACGCAAACTTTGAGAACAAAAATTATTTACTAACTGTTTTTCCCACTTTTCATTTCCTGCCATTCACCTTCCGTTTTAGAACTGACTTAAGAAAAAACATTTTTCTTAAACAACAACGATCTGGGGCTGGAGAGATGGCTCAGAAGTTTAAGGTGCATGGTTACAAAACCTGTCAGCCAGGTTCGATTCACCAGAACCCATGTAAAAGCAGACACATAAAGTGGGGCTTAAAGGAGGCCCTGGCCCACTCATGTTCTCACACTCTCTCTTCTCTCTCTGTCTCTTTCTCTCTCTCAAAAAATAAAACATTTAAACATTTAAAAAGCAATGTTTTAGTAATGCAATCTACATGTTTTAAATGAGATAAAAGTAGAAAGGAAACATTTGGAAGAGGAGAGGACCAGTAGAAGGGGGAAGGTGACACAAGAGAGGTGATGTGGTGAATATGATCAAGGTACAAGATACACACACATGGATGTAACATAACAAAGCACGTTGTTGTGTTCAATTCTTATATGCTAATAAGAAAGAAAATATGTTATCTAATAAAACATTTATATTTGAAAACTTTAAAATGTAAGTAATAGTCATTCCACCCTAGAGCGTGCTCTCTGCAGCCCTCCCTCCGGGGTTTCGTTGCAGAGAGCCAGGAGCACTGTTTGTGCACTGAGGCTTCTATTGAAGGAACTTCTACATTTCACTTCACACATCTTTCCACAGCCATGTGCACTGTTCTTATTACAAGACAGAGTCCCACAAATTAGGCTTGGTTTCTGACCTTGTGTCTCTGGACTCCTTTCTTGGTACCTTACTATCCATTTTATTCAGTTTCTACCTGCATCTCAAGATTCAGCTCAAGGTCCTTAAACACGTGTCTGTTACTTCTGTTTGTAAGAGTGCAATTCTGTCATTTCCTCCCAAGCTTATCTGTTTGCTTTCATATTTTGGAGATAATATGGAGATAAAAAATATATGTACCCAATTAGTGTGTATTTCATCCTTCACTGCATAAGCATCTATTACACATTTGCTGTCTATTATCCTGAAACACATAAAACATCAGATTCCAAAAAAATGCTAAGAAAATTGTAGCTGAATGATAGCAAACTCCAAATGAAATGTATGTGACATCAAAATAATCTTTTACAAAAAATGATCACCTCAAAGAAAGCCATAGGGATTGGAACAAATGATATTTATATTACTTAAATATGTGTGAAACGAGATGGGTAAGGTAAAATAAAGCAGGATCAAATGAAAAAAGCTAAGAAAACTTATTGAAGGTAATTTAGAATACTGATTACTAACTGTCTACTTTTCAATTCTCAAATGATCCTATCATTTCAAGGTTTAAATTTCTAAATCCACATAAATTAATTAAGTCCACCTACTGCAACCAATGCACAGGGTCAGAATTTACTGAAATAACACAAATAACTATAGAAATGTGCTAATAAAAAGTCATGAAACAAGATTTGTCAAATACCACTCAGTTTTTGTGAAATTTAATAAAAGTTTATGTGACAAATATGGTTTCACTTTTCTTTCATGAGGAAACAGTTTGTAAGCTGATGGATGCTGGCTATTGTAGGTCTGTATATTTCTTGATTCAGAAGTTTTCCAACAATATACTTAGAGCATTTTCAGTTATTCTTAAAAGATGATATGATAGGCTTAGAGAGCAAATGCAAGCATACATTTGAAAAGCCTTTTGGAAAGAGTTGAGAACAAAAATATTTACATAATTTCTTAGAAGCCCTGTTTTTTAATCACCAAATTTTGATATTCCCTCCAGGCCAAGGAACAGCTACTTTTAAGGAGTTATTTGATGTGGAAAGTTTGATTTCTTTTTTCCCTCCCCACTCTATTTTACCACAGTGCTGTGTTATAAATTTTGAACGGTCTCATCAGTGATAATTAAAAAAACCCTAATAATTCTGTTTTGGTAGACTAAACAAAAAATGGTGACCATTATACTGATACAAATAAATTAAATGTACTTTATAATCACAAAATAGTCTGTTCAGTATCAGTCATCTTTCACAAAAGATCTGCTACTTTATCATGTAATTAGTGACTGACAAGTATCTAGAACATCTACTTACCTGCCTGTCCACTTCTGGCAACAAAAGTAGGAGGTATTGCTGAAAATGCTGAGGTAAGGAAGCAAACGTATGTTTATTTATTAATGCCCTCAAGTTAGTGTTGACAAGAATAGATCCTGGGGTTTCTATGTCAATGTCCTCAGCTTTGGTCCATTTCAAGTGCCCTGTGATGAACAAGCAAGAGGTATGAATTTACTACAGATTGAGTAAAGTGCACAGTCACACATGTATATGTACATCTTAAACACGCATAGTCAATATGTCAATTCTAACACCTTTGTTTTGCAGAGAGGAAATCCACAGAGCTTTTTAAAAATAGGTTTGTATCTGACCTTAGTTATATTTTACTTTATATATTTACTTATCAATTCAAAGTTGTACCATTTTACATTTTGCTTATGAGCAACTCAGTTTTGTTTCATTTCCTGTTTGTATTTTGATATGGACTCACACTATAGTGCATATAGACCTGGGGCTCATTGTGTTGCCCAGTGTGCCTCCATCTCCCAAGTGTCAGGATTGCAGACAATTATTAACTTCTAATTGATCAGCATTTTCAAATCTTTGGAAGTATAAATATTAACCACAACTTATATAAACTTATTAAGACTTAGGTTTAAGGTAATAACTACAACAATGCTGTTAATTCTATTTCCATTGAACATGGGGCCTAGAACAAGGTGAGCAAGTACTCTGTCCCTGAGCCCTGTGCCCAGCAGGTGCTGTTAACAATATCAGTCATAACAGAAGCAGTAACTGCTGTTTCCCCAAGATTCACCTGTGCACTAAGCATGTACTGTTTTGTAAGAATCTTATTCCAGGTATTTTGGGGAGTGACAATTTGAATAAAAAATCTTGATAAAATTCTTACTGAAAGGTCTGAGCTACAAATATGTTTTATAGGCAAATTTCACAACTCAAGGCACAAATGTTGCCCATCAGAAGGCTGTATATAGAACTCGCAAAACAAAATCATAACAATAAGAAGATCATAACAAACAAAAAGGCAAGGGGTGCTAATACATGGAATAGACTGATGGTGCCCTGTATGTGAGCTAAGCCAAGATTTGACTATAATTATAAAACATATGTTATAACCCAGAACTCAGCAAGCTATGCACATGTGTTATCCGTAGCAGGCCCCATTTGCCAGATGAAGTTTGTTAGAACACGAGTCCTATCCAGTGGTTGATCTGCTGTCTAGTTACACTTCTCTAGTACAGTACCTAGCTGAAGAGTTGGGACAGAAATCGAACAGACTGGGAAACCTCTAGCATTTAGTCACTGGACCGTTTCAGAAAAAGATTGTTGACCTTTATTTTAGATAATTAGTCACACAAGAAAACAGAAAAGAGCAGGGAATTGTGATAATAATTAGATCTGAAACAGAATAGAAATGAAAAATCCCATTTTTAGAAATAAAAATAGTTGGGTATATACAACAAAGAAAATAACTGCTGAGTAGTTATGATATAAATTAAAAATATCTAGGATGAACGTAAGTTAACATAGACTAGTACAGACATACAGGACTGTTACAAGTAGTCAGAATGTTGTCACAAAGGATGGCAGAAAGGAAATAGATGTGTAATTACTGGATCAAATATTTTAATACAAGTTTTCAATTAATGCAACACACCAAATCTTATGAAACATATATGCACTCATACCCATTTCCTCCACCTAATTAGCTGAAGTTGCCAAACATAAAAATTAAAAGAATATCTTAAAATCATTTTCTATAAAATATAATCCAGAAATGACAAAGAAAAGGACAAAAGTTTTTCAAGTAAATAGTAAAAGGCAGTGTCAAGACATTAGACTATCATCAAGGGTCCAAGAGTAACTAGTTTTATTTTATTTTGTTAATACTCTACAGGTAGCCTTGGAAGAATAGAAAACACACTGTATTTCCAAATGAATGTATAGTGGGAAACCCCACACAATCAAATAATTGTCATTGAAGAATTTTTTTAAAAACACTAAAATTAAGTTGAACACAATCACAACAAATGTAGTTAAATTTTTAATATTAGATTTGTAAATAAAATGCAGTTATATGCTACTTTTGAAAGACAGTTAAAATCACTTGAAAGGTTAAAAAATAGGAGATAAATAAATAAATGCTAATAAGAGATTTAAAACAAAGAACCAAAAAACCAGTGACACAGACAGGATAAACAAATATAGAGGACATTACTGAGGATAAGAGAAAGCTGAACACACTGTTATATGGAGGAGACTACAAAGTCAAGAGGTGCTCACCTGTACAATAGTGGTGCCAAACCTAGGAGGGTAATTAGTGGCTATCAGATTGCCTAAGAGATGTGCTCAGTGACAAGGAACCCTTAACTGTAATTTTTTTCCATAGATTTTTTTTTATTGTCCTTAACGGTAATCTTATGGGGACCAAGAACCTGGGCTCCAAGGGGAAATTCCCACTACCAGAGAGCTACAGTGAGGCTACACCCATTAGAATCTTGCCAAATTAGCAATGTTTGTCTCATTTAACCTACACTGATCACACTCTCTGATGGACTTTCTGTTTGTATTATTCAGAGGGCATCAAGAGAGCCATGGACAACCCAATTCCACCAACAACAAGCCATGGCATGATGGCTGATATCCTGGCAGGAGATGAACCACCCCTGGCCTATCATCTAGGCATCAAATGAAAACTATGAGAAAGTGGTGAGATAAGCAACAGACCTACCTCCACAGCAAATCAGATAACCCAGGAAATGTCAATGGAGATAGACACCAAAGATACCCAACACAACCCAAAGCAGAAGTCCAGAGACACTTAAGATCTCAACCATAAAGCAGACTTAAAAGTCACCCACCATGTCTCAGGGAACTGAGCGGAAGAGGGGTTGTTAAAGAATGTAAGATCCATGGTGGGGGAGAATATCCAGAGACACTGCCCCCTCAGCAACAACATGCAAATGGGGGGGGGTAACCAGCTACCTATAGAGCAACTCATAACTCCCTACCCCTTGGACTGATCCAGTATGCCCACATAGGAGAATCCCTACTGGATTGGGAACAGGGATGAGGGAAATGGGGTACCATCATAAGATTTGCTCATACAATATATCTAATTATGGATAATAAAAATATTTTTTAAAAAGAACGAACATTGATTATATGAGTAAGAAATATTTTACCAGGAAAACACAGTGACTTTAAACCTATATCTAAATAAAAAGAAAAACCTCAAAATGTAAAATGGGGAAAACTGAGAAATGGAATTGAGATTACTATGATAGGGAAAATGTTAATGTCTACTTGTAAAAATGAATAGGCCAAATTCAACAACTATCCTTAGAATACAGTGGGTTGTAACAACTCAATATTAACTTCTGACCCAATGAGTTTCAACATAAGACACAGAACTAAGCCACTAGACATAGCAATTTTTTCAGTACACAAGGAACAGTATAGCAAAAAAAAAAAGTAACAACCAGTTACTGAAGAGCTCACTGCAATCTCATCTTTCTGTTCATAACACAACAATAGTAACCCTTCAGTCCTCCAAATATCCACTTTTGGACATGTAAAAGAGTACTAGTATTTCAGAAGTCACAGAAAAATAATGCCAACATTTGAAAAATGCTGGTCAATTGGTTTTAAAACTAAATTATAAACATGAGAGTAGGGAAAACAATTAAACTTCAAAGGTCAAGAGTTCAAGTCATGAAATAAATTATAGAATAAAACCTCAAGAAAGAAGGAAAGAATATATAAATAAGAACAGATATCCATGCAACAGAAAATAACAATGATGGCTGTCAATAATTAAAAAACAACTTAGCTTTTCAAAAAAAATCAAACAATGAAATAGACATTCATGGGCCTGGATGGCATAAATACAAGGAAGAGTGAAGAACAGGGATGCAGTGCTAGAGAAAGGATGGATTTCAAAGGCAGTAATAATCAAATCTGACTTTAAAGCAAATGATGTCATATTGTGACTTTTGTCTTTGAAGACAGCTAAATTATTTTAAGTACACATACTTCCCAGCTTACCAGTAGCCTAGAAGACAAGTTATAAACTCTTTCTAAAATGCACAACTTATAAATAGTTCTAAGAATTAATTTAATATGGGGCAGGCAACTAGCTCTCCCTGGAAGTCTCCTGCTACCTCATCTTGCCTATGTACAGAAGAGGAAAACAATGGTGTTCCCAGGGCTGAGGAGATGCTTGCTCTTCAAGCATGAGGACCTGAGTTGATCCCTAGCATTCATGTGACATGAGCTGGACAGGGCCACACTTGCCTGCAATCTTAGTGCCAATAAGGGCGGAAATAGACACTCCACACATGCTGAACACACACACATAAAAATTCATTTTATAAATTTATATGACCTGTATTTTCAAAGAAGAACAGATAAGGCCAATATGAAAACATTCAGCCAATCTCATTTATAAACACAAAAAAGCATCCAAATCATATTTCTTTTAAAAGTCCACCATTTTGAGTCATGTTGACAGGTATCCTGGGGTCTATTTTATTGACATCTGCATTTTTCCATGTGTTTGAATTATTTCACAATTTAAAAAATAATTCATAGGGAGAGAATAATTTGGAAGAAGCTTCTTTTTCATCAAGAAATGCAGAGGCAAAATCCAGAGAAGCATTGCAAAATATGAAAAGGAATTTGCTTAATGTTTCTGCTGTGGCCTAAATGTTATATAAAAAGGTCACAACACTTTTTGGAGGGCAGTGTTGAGAGGTTGAAAAGAAATAAACTTCAAAACCATACACTGTCTGACAAGGAGCATCAACATTTACTTATATGGTTCAAAATCTTGAAGGGAGTCACAGAAAAGAAAGCAGTCTTTTCTTCATGATAAAATCAAAATATCTATGACCAAGATGTCCATATAAGCAGAGATACGTTTATAATTTTGGAACAAAGGCAAAACAGATGAACTAAATTTGTTGCTACAGAGGACTTTAATTCCATTTTAATAACCTAACACATGTATTCTTAATTGGCTTAGGAACAATCCAATTATATATGATTGCCTTATCTCATTAAAGCTGAACTTCATATTTCCCTGCAGTACCCACAGAAAGAGAAACATGAAGTCATTTTAGTGCATAATTCTCAGTGTCTGAGCCTAGGGTGCCTGGGGTAGCTCAATAGACCAAGAAGAGAGAAGAGAGAAGACACTGCATCTGACAAGTATAAGGGTCTATACCATGAAGGAGGGCAGATTTCATGCTAAAAATCAAAAGTAATGTGTCCAGTCAGGGCTGGGGTCAATTCTGCCATTGAAACAAGGACCCTCAAAGATAATCTCACTAAAGTTTGTAGATCAGGGGTTGTTTGATGGCATACAGACTGTTCATAGCTCCAGAAGTAAACATGCAAAAGTATATATCCAATGTGCCAACAGACAGACACATGAGGCAGTCCAGATAGACAAGAGGAACTTCCCCAACAAACACAGACCCCATTCAAAACCAGTTCAAATCTCCACTGTCTCTAAAGAAACCATAGCAAAACAATTCCTCAGCAGAGCTCAGAGGAGAAAATTAGGCTTTCAAAGAGTCAAAGGGGAAAAAAGTATCAGATGACAAAGTCTAACCATAAAAGACAGGCAACAAAGCTTTCACAAATGAAGAAATCTATTACAGATCACTGAATCCAGTATCTTCAGAGTCAGAGTTCAAGAACAACAGGCATTAAGGTCAAACAAATAAAATATAAACACACAAGCATGGCTGTACAAAGAACCAAATGTAATTATTTCTCTACTTTTCCCTCTACTTTTTAATAATGTATTTCCCCAAACATAAATGAGTAGCTAAAGAAATAATCACTTTTACTTTATTCTTTTATTAGTTTTTTATATTTTACAACCTTTGAAGAGATATGAATATATCTTAGAGCAATATTTAACTATTTTTATCTTCTGGTTTTACTTCTTATTTAGCCTAAAATTCAGTAAATTTTAATTCTTTTGATTAAAATTCAATGATAATATAATCTCTGCTTATAAATAAATATTAAGAAATGTCAAATAATCTTATAAAATATTTACTATGGATGAGAGAATGAGGGGTTATCAAAATTTTTATTGTAATTTTTTAAAACCAGCAAAGTTGTAATTCTTTACAACAAAAAGATTTAACAAAAAAAAAATTGGATGGATTCCCAGAAGTTGGGCTCAATGAGGACATTATTGAAACCCCCTTGGAGACTTTCTATGCACTAAAAGCTTGGTTTTGTTTAGCAAGCACATTTTAAACTCCTACTGTGTGATTGGGTATGAAAGTATAATTAAAAACCAGTTTAGGTTAGTAACCCTAAATTCAAGTAACTTACATTTTAGCCTGTGAAATATGTGTTTATATTTATTATATAAATATAATTTTATATTTGTATTTATATATTTATATAAAGTTATAATTTATTATAATAAAATAATCCTTGTACACATGATCACTATTCTTTGTTATGAATATCAGAACTTTTACCATGCTTAACATAGAAATAGAAGCGGGAATAACAAAGTTTTGTGTGCTTTAGTTTGACTATAACATCATCAGAGAAATATTAGTAACTGTTAGAACTATTACACCTATCTTATATTTTACCTAAGTTGAAATTAGACCAGTTCCAAATCTATTCAACCCAGGGACTATTCAGAAAATATTTATATAATTTTCACACATGACCTTGGCTGAGAACAAAGTAACAGAGCAGCTGCATTGATACTAGTGAGTTCCCATGTGGAATGACAAGACTGCCAAGAGAACTAAGATAATTGAGGGCTATAATAACAATTTTACTAGAATTATCATTACTATTACTATTTTACTGTGTGCTCTAATCCCCCCTCTTGAGAAGGAGGACATGTAATGGGGTAATCCAAGTCCATGACATGTCTTCTACTATAAAACTTTCAGGAAAACAGAGATACAAGATGTTAGGCTCTCATTGGATTCCAAGAAAAAACCTGTACCAAGTAAAATCTGTACTTTGAATTGGGTGATTATCCTATACTTTTACAAATTAACTAATTGCTTGAGATCCAAAGGAGTAGTTGGGGGTTAATTAGAGTAGGTTTTTATTCTACTCAGGAAATCTCACAATGTGAATGGAAATTTAGATATATCTTGAAGTATAGTTTTGATAGGATATTGTTTAGATATTACTAATTTACATTAGAGATGACTATGGCATTGTTTTAATTTACAATGGTTATAGCAGATGAGAACTTATATACAGCCAGTTTACCAAGAGAAAGTAAAGAAATGAAAATCAACATTCTAAGGCTGAATCAGGTGTCTGAGTTAGCAGGCCACTGGCTGGCTGAGGACTGTGAGTAGGGACCACTCCTTCACAACTGATTATACAGCTGCATGTGGACTCATGAAGAAGCCCCCTCACAAAACACACGTTTATTTTTAATCCATGGAGTTCCAAGTACCTGAAAACTACAGGCAGAGTCATTCACCTAGAACTCACTAACTCATTCAATTAATTGCAACCTTTCATTCATTTATTCAGTGTTCTCTTACCACTAAACAGGAGGAATATAATGGGTGCAGTGAGGACCACAAAGATTCAAAGGTCACTATTCCCAAAGGATTAATAAGAAAATGGCAAACATGAAGAATAAAAGGTACATAAATATGCCACACGGTGCATTGAATATCCTGAATCTAATAAAACATTTTTTTAAAAAACCATATAAGAAAAGACATCGTTGTCTGAAGATGAGTACATAGAAGACTCTTTCCTCCAGTTTTCCACATTTCATTTATACTACTGGGCAAATATTCAAAGCTTAACAAAGACTTCTGACTTCATTTGCACAAAATAACCCATTCTGTTCAGCTGCTTGCTGGATTAGTCAGGCACAGTTCCTTCCCAGGATTCACTTTTCAATTTATTTCTGAAAGGTTTCCACCTTAATTGACTTATTTTAAACCCCTCCACTTTCTTCCTCCAGTTTTGATACAGCATTGAACAGGAGTTAGCAGCTGCTAACTCTCCTTCCATGTATAATCTCAGGACCACTCCATTGAATATGGACAGTGAAAATTATTTTCTCCTTTCCTCCACTAAAATAGCATTTTTTAAATTATTTTGTAGTCTATCATGAAGCAGGTTAAAAGGAAACATGGTGTTCTTCCTTATTCTAATTTTCTCAAAAGTTAGCCAAAATACCCCTAAACAAACTGGAAAATATAAAATGTCCAGAGATGTGCTTGCTCCCAGAGCTTGCCCTTGTCTCTTTCAGGTGACTCACAATGTCAAAAAAATTATAATTCACTCTGTTTCAGTATGTACTCCAAAGTGATCACAAACTAAATTCTAGTGATCATGCCTGATAACCCACCCATGATGATGCTCCTATCATAGCCCACTGCAGATGAGCAAGCAAGAGCCCCGACCCTTAAATCCTTGCATGCTCCTGCACACCATTCACTTTACTGAGGTGTGGGAGAGTCTCTTTATGTTTAGCCTTTGAAACAGGGTCTTACTATGTAGCCCAGACTGGCCTTGATCTCATGACAGTCATACCATCCTTGCCTACTGAATAATGGGATTACATGCATATGGCTAGCAGACACTTTGTAATTAAATACTACTGATTTTATATCAGTTTTGTGGTTGGTAAGGTGAATGTACATGTGTGTATGCAAACATATACATACACTTATGGGGTTTACATGTCATTATTTATATGTCATTCTCTCATTGTTATTTTCCATTTCAAGAGCTACTCACAGCACTCTAAAGACTAGAAAAAAAATCAATGTATTTTTCCTGTAGTTGTATATTAGTATATAGACATTTTGGGTTAGACAATAACTTTAAATTCATTAGCTTTAGAAATGGTATGAAATAATCATGCCATATGAAGGAATTATAATAAAATATTGTTTCCCAGAAATCCCTTATTCTAAGCATTTACAATCTGTTCAAAGGCTTTTTATTTTTTTGTTTTTGAGGTAGGGTCTCACTCTAGCCCAGGCTGACCTAAAATTTACTATGTAGTCTTAAGGTGGCCTTGAACTCATGGCAATCCACCTACCTCTGCCTCCTGAGTGTTGGGATTCTAGGTGTGTGCTACCACTCCCAAATTCAAATGTTTTTTTTATTATAAGTATGCTTCCAGGATTTAGCAACAGCTGGTATATAATAGGTAATTAATCAAATGTTGCCTCACTCCACCCACAAAATACTTCACCTGAAAAAACAGTGAAAATCTGGCTTAAGATTATCAAAAAGATAAACTCTGCAAATAAGAGTCCTTCCCTGCAAAGAAGTTGCAGAACCAATCATGAGGTTCAGGTCAATAACTTTAGCTCTGCTGACCACTGAAGTAGGCTACTGATCAAGAATATCATGATGTGCCAATTCAAAGGTACAATAACTACATGAAAGAATAAAGCCAGTAGGTCCAGGCCACTCAAACACGGTTTCAAGACCACCATTATAATATTCAGTTCAGAAAACACTGATTTCCTTCTTTAATATTCATAACTTCTAAATGCTGCTGGTAGGTCCCTGCAAGTTCCAAGGAAGGAAGTATTTAGAAATAAACATGATGGTAACTAGCAAGAACCATGGACTGTGTCTCCTATGCTACTTAGCAGCTATGCACAATTTTGCAAAGACATGCACTGCTAAATAAACGCAGCATACACAAAAAGCAAGGTAGGGTATTTTTACCCCGAAACAATGTAATTGCTACCTCATGACATCCTTCTTAAGAATTGCATCCCTCCAGTTGAGTACATGCCAATAACATGAAGTAAAAAGCCTGCGCATTAGACTGAATCATGACAAGACAGGTAATTACTTGAATACATACTTCAGCTGAAATCTGCTACCTTTACCTCCATCTTAAAGTGTCAGTCACAAATTCAGCTATAATCTTGATAGTATTCAATTGTTTCTGAAATGCTTTCTTATTTACCATTCTTTTGGTTTAGATAAATGAAGGATATTTTTAAGTTTCTAGTTTAACGACTGAAAAAAAGGTTTTGGGAGTACTCTATGATTTATTTGAAAAGACATGCATCTCTGCAATTGAACACTCACCTAAACCAGATTTTTTTAATCGTTTTAAGTGCTGATTTGTTTGTTTTCCAGTGGGAGATTTCTGCCCATGTTTCATTTCTTTATCTGAACTGTCTGCTTCTCCATTTTTAGATTCAGATCCTAAAAAAGGAAATAGTTATTATGTCATTATCTTCCTTTCGCTGCCCCTAAAAGAATCTAAAAGTGTATTAAGAACCGTAGCTATAATTTTCTTTTTTGTTAGAGTTAATATACTACCTTGCCAAAGTCTGATTCCCCTACTGCATGTAAAAAGAAAAGCCCAACAAATCAATCAAACTGTACAAAAAACAAGAACAGATGGCCTAATAGCGGAGTCAAAAATGTATTCAATGATCTGATAGCTTTTCAAAGAGTCAGATCTTTTGTTTAAAAAATGCACAAATAAGCGTGAGCAAAACAATAGCATTTAAATAAATCAGACTGAAAGATCAAAGAAGGAGGGGTTCAAAGAAAGGGAGAGATCAGACCTTTATCAGTAACTTTCTGGTAAGCAGGAACAGAGAATGCACACGTTCATCTATAATAGATACAATGCCACTTAGGAGAGAAAATGGCAGGAAGTAAATTAGAAGAAAAGGTCAGGGCTATACTGAGGTGAGAAAGATGTTGTTAGAACACAAAAACTAATAAAGGATTTCAGATCTTAAAGCACTGACTGAATACCAAATTTACACCCGGGAAAGAACTGCTTTTGATGGAGTTACACATCATAGTGTGGTCCACCATTGAAGTTCAATATTCAAAAGAATACTAAAGCAGAAAACAAAATCCACCTGACCTCACCACCCCCTTCTCACACCTCCTGACATTAGCAAATGAAGTCACTGGATGGACTGGCGAGCACTGGCTAGCACACTGGGAAATAGTCTATAATCTTGAGTCACTGAAGGATTCAAACACACACACACACACACACACACACACACACACACACACACACACACACACACACACTAACACATTAAACCAAGTCTTAAGTGGAAGTATTATTCAGTGTCAGAAAAAAAAATCATGACATCTCTCTCCACGAGGAAGTCTCCTCCAGGGAACATCTAGCCAAGCATCAGATATTTCAGCTCTTTACCTGAAGGCGAATCCGACTGCTCATCAGACACCTTTAACGGTGTCAGCACAACACGAGGAACAGTCTTGTTTACCATCATGGACACCCCATTTCTTCTTCTCTGCTGCTGCCTCAAAGCCTATAAAACACGATAATAAAATATAACATAAAATTTAGCCACAGTGACTTCTCGTAATTGAATTAAATGATCCACTTGCTCTCGCCATTAGCTTGAACCTCTTCAGAGACTCCAATTCCACAGAGGCCCTGATTTGTCAGGAGTCTTAGTAATCACCTTCGTGTCACTTTCCCTCAAAAGCATAAAATCAGGTTTTGACAAAGGTTTTTAAGTCTCAGACCATTTTTGGTATAATTCTGATAGCAAAATAGCCCCGGATGGTTTATTCTACCTTTGCAATGTGGTTTGAGAAGCAAAGGGGCTTCAAGCTGGGACTCCTAGGTAAAACAAATGTAAAATAAATGTGTCAAAACCAGGATAAAAATATATGTGTCTGCACTTGTCTTGCAGGTGCTGCCTCTCCGGTGCGCGGCTCAGTCAATCAGTTAACACCGGGTGTCATCAGTATGTACAGCCTGTGAGAACTCTGTATTGATGCACTCACTCAGCCATGGGGAGTGCTGCACAAAATCACTGAACATGGCAGGAATCATTTATTTCTGTGAAGAGAATCAGCCTTAATCTTGGAAAGCTGGGAGCCCTTGGCTTCCGTCTTCTTGACTTTGGGCATTAACCTTCAGAACACGAACATGACGGAGTTTGGGCAAATCCAAGAAAAAAAAAGAATAAATCTCTCCAAACAGAAATGTGTTGTTTCATGAATGAATCCACCATGGTGATAATAATGTCATAAAACATTTAAAGTTTGGAAATACAGCTTCATCTAGATGATTGCCTTGAGCAGAAAATTACCTTCAGTAAAAAGGGTCTTCAGTACACTGAACAGAAAAGCCATTCAACTCAGTCACAGTAACGCTGAAATGCCTCAAAAGGTTAAAAGGCTGGCCAGAGTCTCAAACCTTTTTATTCTTGGTTTTTGTATAATTTCTACCAGTTTTACAGCACCTCAGTTACTTGATTAATGTCCTATGACAAAGAGCTGTCAGAATCCCCTGAAATACTGCCTTCACAATATATTCCTCAGCTGTCCAACGCAATGTCATTTTTATTTGCACAGGTTGTTAGCCAAACACTCAATTTGTTGACCATAAGATTTAGTAATCAAATAATTACAGAAATAAAAAATTAAATACCACTTAAGAGAAGGCAAATTCAGATGAGATTTAAAGCCAGATGGCAGAGGAATGAGTTGAGAAATTTATTATAAATGATACAGATACTAATGTTAACATTCCTTTAGATTCTTATATTTATAGAGCTTTTATAAAGTGTCAGGCACTGCAGGGAGACATGACATACAAAGATTAATTAAACAACATCATTCTCACCTTAGCCTTCTGTCAATTATGGGCTTAATGAGAGCATATGTGCCATAAAATATTTAAGACCTTTACTCTATCTTAAATGAATGTACATAATTGCACTTGAACAGTGCAATATACTTGCAGTAATCTCTCTAGTCTTATGTAAGAACTCAAAGCAGATTATAGGCATTAATCTAGCATTGTAATAACACTACAAAAGGATGAGTTAACACAGTGTTCTAAATTACTATTAAGGCCATCTTTTCCCACTGTGAAAATCTTCACAATGAATAAAAGCAGACAGTAAATAAAACAATGACTTTTAAAAGCCTATCCATCACAGATTTAACCTCTCTTAGCAAAATATTATGCCATGTAATCTGATCTCAAGATCTCCATGCTCAGGGATTGGAAAAAATAATATCGTGAAAAGGACCATTATATCAAAAGCAATATACAGATCCAATATAATTCTAATCAAAATTAGAAAACCATTATTTAGAGAAATGGAAAAAAATCTTAAAAATTTATAAGGGAGTACTAAAACCTGTGATGTCCAAAAATGTCCTTAGCAAAGGGAATACTTCTGGTGGTATCACCATAACTGATTTCAAGATATACTACAAAGCCATCATGATAAAAACAGTATGTTACTAACACAAAAACAGACACAAAGGTCAAGGGAATAGAAGATCCAGGTATAAGTTCAAGTAACAGTGACAGAGGACAGACACAAAGATGGAAGAAAAAAGAGCATTTTCAATATACGGTGTTAGAGAAACTGGATAATTTACATGTACAAGAATGAATCTTGTGGTGGTTTGAATATACGGCCACACAGACTCACGTGTTTTATTAAGATTGAGCTTGCAATTTGAGTCTCCAGGGAGCAAAGCCCTGCTGGGGAAGAGAGGGGGAAGATCTTGTAGCCCAGCCCTACTAGGTGTGTAGAGAATAATTTGGAGCTCTGGCTATTGGTATTTGTTGGCTGTTTAGTTATGTCTCTCTACTTGGATCTATGGAAGAAAGCCAGCTTTTTCTAACACTGAGAGTATTCCCTTGGAACTTAAAAGCCCAAGACAAACCATTTCTTCCCTAGGCTGTTTCTGGTTTCTGGTTGGGTGATTGTCCAGCAATGTGATGCTAACGACAACAAACAGTGTGAACAAAAATCAACTCCAAATGGATCAAAGATTTAAATGTAAGTCCTGAAACTCTAAAACTACTAGAAGAAAAAGTAGAAAGAATACTTCAAGATATAGGGGGAAATACTTTCTAAAAAAAGATTCAAGTAGCCCAGGGAATAAAACAGGCACTCAACCAACAGGATCTCATGAAAGTAAGCAGGTATTGTACAGTTAAGCAAACTATCAACAGTGTCAATAGGCAATCGACATAATGGGAGAAAATCTTCACCAGATATCCATCTGTCAGAGGTTTAATATCTAAAGAACTCAAAAAATAAGAATAAAAAAATCATCAATCCAGTGGAAAAAATGGGACAGGGAACTGAACAAAATATTCTGAGAAGGTGAAATACAAATAGCCAATAATGTTCAACATATTTAGCCATTAGGAAAGTGCAAATTAAAACTAACTGAGATTCCATTTTACTCTAGTCAGAATGGCTATAATCAAAAAACTCAAGTGACAATAAATTCTACCTAGGGTGTGAGGAAAGAGGGTTTCTGATTCACTGTTGGTAGAAGTGTAAACTGGTACAGTCTCTATAAAAATCAGTATAGAAGTTTCTCAAAAACATAAAAGTAAAAAATAAAAATAGATCTACCTTATGACCCAGTTCTACCACTCGTGAGCATATACCCTAAAAGCTCTACAGTTTACTCTAGATATTTTCTCAGGCTTGTTTATTGCTGCTCTATTCACAATAGCTAGAAAATTGAGTCAGATCAGGTGCCCACCAACTGATGAATGGAAAATGAAGAAGTGGTACTGTTGCGGTCAGCTTTCTAGTTGCTGCGCAGGAAGAACCCAAACAAAAGCGGCTTGTGGAGGAATGGGTTTATTTGGCTTACAGACTCGAGGGGAAACTCCATCTTGGCAGGGAAAACGATGGCATGAGCAGAGGGCTGCACATCACCTCTGCCACAGCACTGCAAACAGCGGCAGGAAGGTGTGCCAAACTCTGGCAAGGGGAAGCTGGCTTATAACCCCATAAGCCCACCCCTGACAACACAGCTTCATCGAGGTTGTAAAACCCAAACTGCCATCAGCTGAGGATCGATCTATCAGAACACATTCATTTGTTTGTGGGGGATACCTGGATCAAACCATGACAGGTACATTTACACAACTGAGTTCTAGTTTAGAAGTTAAAAAAAAAATGAAACTATAAAATTACTAGAAAATGGAGAGGACTGGAAAAATTATATTAAGTAATGCCTGCTCAGAAATACAAATGCCAATGTTCTCTCATATGTAGACCCTAGCTTGAAATCAATGGATATGTTTATAAGTTGTAGTAAGCATCAGTAAAATGAAGTTGGAGAGAGAGGTGGGGAAGGGTCATAGGAAGGGATAGGACACAGGCAAGTGGTGGGACAGAATATAAGGTGGAGAAGTTGTTGGGGGCACAGGGGAATGGGACTAGGGGGTGGGGATACACAATACTAAAGAAAGCATGAGTAAGTAACGTAGAAACCTACTTTATTAGATAATTGATTAAAAGACACTTTTATTTTTTTAATATTTTATTTATTTATTCATTTTCAAGGAGAGAGAGAGAGAGAGAGAGAGAGAGAGAGAGAGAGAGAGAGCACACCAGGGCCACCACCTTGTGGGTCTGGCTTATGTGGGTCCTGGGGAATTGAACCCAGGGCCTTAGGCACTGGAAGCAAGTGCCTTATCCTCTGAGCCATCTCCTCAGCCCTAAAAGACACTTTTATTTAAAAAAAGAAGAAGAAGAAGAAGAAGAAGAAGAAGAAGAAGAAGAAGAAGAAGAAGAGAGAGAGAGAGAGAGAGAGAGAGAGAGAGAGAGAAAGTTTTACTCTGAAGCCATGGGTTGATGCAGGTAAATTCCAGTGCTCTAGTGTAAGAGACAGGTTACTACCTCCATCCCACACAGTGAGATGATGGTCAAGAAGATTCATGAGGCCTCTGAAACAGTGCAAATCATTGCCAAAGAACTTGGTTACCCACTTAAACAAAAAGGTAAGACCCTGTTGTAGAAGCTTTCTCATTACTGCAACAAAGAACCCAACAAAAAGCCACTTGTTGATGTTAATAATGGCTTACACACTCAATGGGAAGTTCCATGATGGCAGGGGAAATTACAGCATGAGCAGAGGGTAGATATCACCTCTGCCATAGCACTTCAAACAGCAGCAGAAAGGTATGCCAAAGACTGTCAAGGGAAAGTTGGCTATAACCTCATAAGCCCACTCCCCAACACAACTCAAACAAGCTTCCAATTCCAAAACTGCCATCATCAAGAGACCATTTATATCACATACCTTTGTGGGGGACACCTTGATAAAACCATCACAATCCACCACTGCCCCCAAAAATTAATAATCATACATGATGTAAAATGCAATGCATTCAGCTCAACTCCAAAAGTCCCTACACCTTTTAAGTGAGCCATAATACAAAAAAAAAAAAAAAACATAATGGCACAGAACATTCACACTGCAAAGCAGAAAAGATAGGACATAGAAAAGACTAATTGAACCAGTACAAGACTTAAAACAAACAGAGCAAATATCAAACTATAACTCCAAGTCCAGTAATAACCAGTAACTGGTCTCCAAAACTCCAATTCTGCCCCTCTAGCTCCAGTATTCAGAGTCTGGGAAAACATCCGGTGCTGGCAGCTCTCCTTGGCAGCCATTCCACAGTCCTGGCATTTCCATTGGGTCTCCACTGCAACCCAATGGTTCATCTTCATGGCTCCATTAGGCTTCTATGCAGATAATCTAACAAGCCTGCTTCACACTGCCCAAGGCCATATCCAAAAAGGAAAACCATACTGCAAATCCAATGACCTCCTCTTCCTGCATTTGTTATACTCCATAATACCAGGTGGGCTACCAACTTGTTAATCCATGGGGGAAACGAAGCCATCTTGAAGAGCAGGAATACTTCAACATTCAGGCTCCCTACTTCAAAAGAGTCTGTATTCTTCCTGCTGTCCCAGTGCAGATCACCTGACCCAATCTCAATGCTTGTAATCTCTCAAACAATTGCAGTTAAATGGGCATCAGTTTTGACCCAAAGATTTCATTTCTTTCTGTGCCATCTCCATCTGCTCACACCAGTCCATTTTTACATAATGCAACCCTGCAGAAGTTCTCAGAATATAGGCAGGCAGAACACAGCAAGCCTCTCAATGCCTCCAAACCAGTCCTGACAAAAGTTCTTTCTCAGCCTCATAAGCCAAACCTCACAGTCCATAGTTCTCACTGCATTCTGGTCTTTCAACTCTGACCAGAATGGTCCATAAAACCTGTACTTACAGCAATGCAAGGTGTCTCTTACGCCAAGGTTTCAAATCCTTCCACAGTCCTCCTGTAAATCAGCTCCAAAAAGCCAAAGCCACAGAATCAGGGTTCTATCAGCAAGGACTGATCCCACTCTCTAGTACCAAAACTGTTGTAGTCAAACTTCTTGTTGCTGCACAAAAAACCTGATCAAAGGTAGTAGATAGGAGGAATGGGTTTATTTTGGCTTACAGACTCAAGGAGAAGCTCCATCATGGCTGGAAAAACGATGGCATGAGCAGAGGCTGGACACCACCTCCTGGTCAATTTCAGGTAGACAACAGCAACAACAGTGTGCCAAACACTGGCTAGGGAAAGCTGGCTATAAGCCCACCCCCAACAGTACATCTCCGACAAGGTTCCAATTCCAAACTGCCATCAGCTGGGGATCAAGCACTCAGAACACATACGATTGTTGGGGACACCTGGATCAAACCATCACAGACTCTATTACTAAAATCACTACAAACTGCAGTCACAGGGCACTGAGAAATCAAGCTGGAACTGAGATGGAAGCCAATTCCCTGAGGAGAGGGGACAAGAAAGAATAAAGGGATGGGAATACTCAAATTTATGAATGTTCATGTATTAAAGTGATCAATAAAATTTAAATATACTCCCATGTGTATGTGTGTGTATATTCTTAAGAAATTTGTTTTGGAATATGTGCTTATGAGGAAAAGTGCTGAACTAACTGGTGGCCTAGAACTGACAATTGCAAATTCAAAGTTGGCAGGCCTCTTTTCACAGGTGTGGCCAATAACAATTTTTAAAAAGCTTGTCCTCAATTTGTAGAGGACTTGGCTGCAGAAGATTTAACATGATAAACAGAATGTCAGGATAAAAGCAAAAGCCAGCTTGAATGTCAAGAGTTAGGCTAGGGTAAAGCAATGCTAAGCAGGATAAAGCCCCCAAAATAATTTTCTGAATATGTTTATTCAAACAATATCACTATACTTATTCCCAAAAATTCTATGACAATTAGCCAAAACTGGGACATGTCTATTTACCATTAATTCAGTGAGAGGAATAAAACAACAGTCAGCAAGGCAAACTCAGCTGGGTAAAAGCCAGGCATGGGAAAAGTACAGGACAGTTCATGATCTCGAGTCAGGAATTTTAGACTCAGACTGTGTCTGTCCTAAAGACACCTATTCACTTTCCAGGAAACAGGGTGTATTTGATGCTGGATACTAGGTAGAGAGCAGGAAGTTGATGGAGGAAATGGAAATAATGCTGTGTCCATGGAGACTTACAGGATAGTCTGGGGCAAGACACCTGGGCACACTTGCCTATCAGGCTCTTGGGCTTTAGATGGCAAAACATGCATCTTCGAGAGGGGGGGGAGAGAGAAGAGGGAGAGAGAGAGAAAGAGAAAGAGAGACAGAGAGAGAGAAAGAGAGAGCTCATTGTTCATTCTTTTTGGGGAGAGGTATATCTATGTCTGCAGTAATGGTAACATCAAACTAGCTGTGTGTCTTTTTGTTTTGTTTTTAAATTTTTATTGAGAACTGTAATATATGTTCATATTGCAAATTGGTCATACTCTCATTAGGTTATACTCTTAGTCCCCCTCTCTCAACATCCATTCCACTGAGGGCCCTCCTCAGTGGGATAATTTATAATAACTGTGGGGTCATGAATCTTCCAGTCAGTCCCATGTGGGGAAACAATACCTCAGAGTACACTTTTCCTAATACCTCAGAGTACCAGTCAGTCACTTTGGTAGTGGGACAATGCCTTTGATTACACCTTCCTACCCTGTGGCACTTATATCCTTTCTGACCCCCTCTTCCTCAATGTTCTGTGAGCCTTAGAGGGTGTGTTATAAATCTCCTTTAGTGTTGCCTAGGGAGATGAGGAGGGTAAGACAAAAGCAAAGAGGGACACTGAATGCAAAGAGGAATGTGTGCATCCCAAGAGAAGAGCAGTTACTACTCCAAGCATGTATTAAATCTGGATATTGATGTATTTGCTTATTTATTTTATTTGCTTACTTACTTAATAGAACTGGGGATTGACCCAGTTTCTGGATTATGCCTGTCTTTAAAAAATCTTATTTTGAAACTGGATTTCATCATATAATTGGCATCAATATTATACGGGGTAGCACTCTGTCATTCAAATATATATGAACATACATACATACATACATACATACATACATACATACACACACAAAAAAACAAGAGAGCTAAATCACTTAAGGCAAAGGCAAGATCACATCATGCTCACATCAAGTTAATTCTGCCTGAAAGGAAGGGAAAGTCACTGTCTTAAGACATCTTTGGAACCTTTAGATAAACATTTCTCTCTTTTAGATTTCATTTTTGTTAACTTTTCAGATTGTTAAAAAAATGTGATTTTCATGGTTGCTGTTCTAATGGAAAAAAAAACAAAAATAAAATAAAAGCTAAAATCAAAAGCTTTTCTGTTAACGTGAAACTTTAAACAATGAATGTTTACTTAATTTTAATAAATATAACCAATAATGTAAAAAGAATGTACTAAACATAGTAATTTTTTCACTGAAAATCAGGAAACATAATATACTATGAATACTAAAGCTTAATGAAATACACACCCAGGAAACAGCTAGCTGAATTAGGCACCCATAACTCACCTTGTGGATGGTGTGATAAAAGTCAAGAACCATGTTCTGAAACTTCTAGCAAGCATCATAACCTTTGAGATTTCACAGAACTGTCTGAACAAAAAAGCCAAAGCAAAACAGCAAAATTTCTATCTGCTTTGCCGTATCACCAGGATAGAATATCTGTGACTGTACAAAAACAGTTCAAGCACCCTGAATACACTGGGAAAGAAGCCACACAGAAAGACACTGTTCACTACCATTACTCTACAACAGAGCACATCCGTCTTTGTGTGTGTGTGTGTGTGTGTGTGTGGCATGCACAAATTTGTTTAAGCCCAGAGGTCAATATTGGCTATCTTCCTCAATTCCAATCTACTGTACTGGTTGAGACAGGGTCTCTCATTTAACCTGGAGCTCACTTATTTGGATGAAATGGAAAGCTCCATCTCCATTTTCATGGCTCCAGTGCTGGGATTTCAGGTGTGTATCACCACTGAGGATACTAATTCAGAGCCTTGTGCTTCTACATCAACCACTACCAACTGAGCCATCTTCCCAGATACAAATCCTTCTTTGATCTCTCATTTCTTCTACTGCTTTAAAACTTCCAAAGTTGAATAATTTTCAGTTCCCTTTAAAATCCAACATATACTCATTGCACACTTTTGAGGATCATGAAATCTAGACATGATGACAGGAAAGAGGGAACAAGACGATGATCAATCAGCACACTGCTGTTCTCAGGATTTCTGAACTTATCCAGAAAAAAACAGACTGAAACAGCAATAGTTACTCATGTGATTATGCCCAACATAGGACAATAACTAGAGTTGTGATGCTTAGAAAGTAAAAAGGAACACAAATATTTGGGAATTAAAACATTCCGTGTTGATAACCGAGATATCAGTTCCAGCCGATGATTCCATTGTGAAGTCTAAGCAGTTCCTATGTGGCACCACAATGTTGAAAAGGTGAGGGGTTCAGACCTGGGATGTTGTATCTCCTGTTTGCTGGGGCTTTGTTTAAGTTACTGTGCTGTTGTTTTACATTTTTAACAAAATTCTTTTAATTTTTAAAAACATACTTATGTCAGACAACACTGAAAAATCGTTTCCAGTTAGAGTTCAAACCTTATTGCACTCCTGCCTATTCAATCACATAAAATTAGTGCTAATTTAGGTTCCAGCACAAACAAGTGGTTTTTTGGGGGGTTTATTTTGCTTTTTTTAATTGATATCTTTATTTTCCAAAATTAGATACATTGTATTAGGAAAGATTATGTTGGTATGCCCAGTTCCCTCCTCCCTGTCCTCAATGCCCTTGGTGGGCATACTGGATCAAACGATGGGGTAGGAGGTTATGGATAACACAGGAGGCAGCCAGGTGCCCCCCTCCATGTGTTTTTGCTGAGGGCAATGTCTCTGGATATTCTCCCCCACCATAGCTCTTACACTCTTTCTGCCCCCTCTTCTACTTAATTTCCCTGAGTCATGATGGGTGAGTTTAAGACTGCTTTATTGTTGGGATCTTAAGGGCCTCTGTACTTCTGCTTTGGGTTGTGTTGGAAATCATTGGTGTCTGTCTCTCTGACTTATCCTTGGTTGACTGATTAGCTGTGGTGATAGGTCTCTTGCTTATCCCATCACACTCTCAAAGGTTTCCTTTGAATTGTGCTTATGATATCAAAGAAAAGCTATAGGAGTTTATTTCACTTTTGATTTTAACCACATTTTTCTATCACAGATCTACTGAATGTATATTATAAGAATATATAGTAATAAATGAATAATAGCTAATGTACTTGAGTATGAGCTATCACAATCTGCTGGCTCTAAACATTAGCCATGTGTATTGAGAAATGGTTTTCCCAATGGCCTTCCTATACTGCTTGCCTTATACTAAACAAAATTAAGTATGTAAATTTCCATGAGTAGTGTTCAATGTTGATCCATCCAATTACTTGTAATATGCTTAAAGGTGAGTTGGTGAAGAAGGTAGCATTAAAAACTGACTCAGTATTCAAATGTCATCTCAAACACTATGTGCTGGCTGGTCTCCAGAAATTTATCTAACTTCAGTGGCCTGCCTTTTTTTTTTAAATTTGAACAATGGGGACATAGTCAGAGGTGGTTCTACAAACCTGTGATCTCAGCTCTTGGGAGGCACAGGCAGAAGGACCATCCAAAGGTACACAGGGAGTTTGAAGCCAGCCAAAACAGTATATGAAACCCTGTCTCAGCATCAATGACAACAACATAAAACCCAAAGCATGAGAAAATACTTCAAATGATGGGGTAAAATGTATCAGTTAATGTAATTACTACCAAGATTATTCAGCTAGTCCTGGGTTTCAGGAAAAGACTTGTGCTTGTATACATATGTACTAAACATGTTCAAAAACACAGAAAACATATACATGGACATATATGTTATATCAATATAACAAACAAAAATTCCTACATGGTTGCAGATATGCTTTGGTATAATCATATGTTCAAGTTTTTAATGCTGTCTTGAGATATTCAGCAATTACAGAGAATCTGGACAAAATGGTTCAAAGACAGCTTTCCTTCTGGATGTTATTTTCAATATGAATCAGTTATTACTCAAACATTTGTTTAGCTGCTATATACTAAGCCGTATCTATTCAATAATGATTTTGGTACCTTGTAACAATATAGAAATTTAAAATATGAATAAACAATTATTTCACAGCATTGTGTAGTTTAAACAACACAGTTCTAAAAACAAGGCTAAGACCATAAGCAAGCAAGTGGTACTTCTCATGGACACATGATCCAAAACTATACAAAACATGCCACTGAGTCAAAGTTGTGTAACACTTAATAATTGTTTAAAAAATTCAAATGGCACGAAAACAAAACAAAACAGTGAAACAACAATGACATGTAAAAGTACAGCCATTCAAGTCTTTTTCTTCCCTATTCACATAAAGTAACACTTCCCAGTTGGCACCTTTTCAAATCGCTGTACTTCAGAAGGATGTGCCTCATTTATGGGCCCATTTAAGTTACTTAAATGCCACAGCTACAAGTGTCCAGTTCTGTAGCCTTTGTTCTGTGTTGGCTGCTTAGAATTTTATTGGTTGCATCCTATTGGCCATTTGAATGAGTCATTGTCCTGCCTTCCCTATTTACTTCATCCTTTATTTCTCCAATTAGAAAGGGCTCTTAGTGCTAAGTGTTGCTTTGTTCTCAGGCATCTAAAATGTCTCTCAGGTGCCATAATATGAAAGTCCAGATTATCTGACCTCTGTGGGATGCACTATTATTCTTACCTTAAATATAACCTTAAATATAATAGCAATAAATGAAAATGCTATGATTTCAATAATTAGGATGAAACAGAAGGGAAATATAAAGATGTTCCTTTGCTTCCCCACATTTTCTTATTTGAGACAATGGAGAAGGTGGGGCATGTATTCCATATCTGGAAGATTGGGTATGAATAAGGAGAAGGCTCAGCTGGCTGTGGTGGTGTGTCCTGCCATCCTAACAATCTGCAGGCAGAGGGGTTTGCTACAGATCTGAGGCTTTCTGGCATGGGCAGCTAGACCCTGTCTCAAAAAAGAAGGACAAGGTAGAAGACGAGGAATAGAAAGAGGAGGAAGAAGAAACAGAAGGAGATATGAAGATGCTTTAGATGGTGTGAGACTTTCAGTTAACTTTATTTTAGTAAACATGGTTTCATTATTTCTAGTTACAAATATATTACAAGAATAATACCCTATCCCTGTCCTGGAGAACAGAGAGGGTTGGGATGGAAAATACAAATGAAAATGAAAGAATGTAGTTGAGTTCAGGATGAAAGAAGGGGAACTTCTTGTGGCTGACATAATTACTAGTGTGACCATAACTCCACAGTTGCAGCAGGACACCTTTTTCCTTTATTTGCACAATGCAACACGTGCTGATGTCGTAGCAGCAGATGACATTTATTTAGTAAAGATTGTATTCTAAGTCGGAGCTATAGTTCAGTCATCTTAGTGTCTGTGTGTGAGCATGAGGACCCCAGATTGAAGGTAAACAAACAAAACATTAAAATGTCAGACATGGTAGCGTGGGCTTGTGTGAAGGTTAAGCTCTGTTGTCAAACTGATTAAGAATCTCGTGAGAGACATGCCTCTGGGGTAGAACTGTAAGGGCATTTCCAAAAAAGGCCAGGAACAAGTACTTCCTGCAGACTGGGCAACCCTCCCAGAGGTCGATGATATATAAAGAAGCTCTAAAAGAACACAGCCTTCCACATGGATGCCCATTCTGCTTGCTGATACATTCATCTATCTTGTTTGAGTCATCCTTCATGGTTACTGGAACCCAGCTTCATCAGCCCCCCAATGCAAACTAAAGGCCAATGGCCAAGGAATCCTCCAGGTCTTCAGTGACAGATTTGGATTGCTAACATATCCAGCTTCATAGATTGTGCAGTTACTAGGTTCTCTTACTCTTCTGCCTGAAGACAATTTTGTAGGACTGCTTAACCTGTATCTTGTAAGCTAATCTAATTTGATACTGTAGTTATCAAATACATGTTCATTCCATTGGTTCTTTTCCTTCCAGAGAACCCTATTACAGCTTATAATTCTAGCACCGAGGAGGAAAAGATAGGAGGATCCCTGGTGCTCACTGACCAGAAAGCCTATCCTAATTGGTAAGCTTCAAGCTAATGAAAAGAACTTGTCTCCACCCCACCCCCAATTGTGGAAAGTGTTCCTGAAGAATTATATCCAATGTTGTCCTCAGAACTTCACATACACATATGCACATAAAAAATAAAAGATTGTGATAGAGAAAGTAACTGCCACACGTTTCTTACATATCACCATGGCTATTGCTCAGGTCAGTTCCATGTGGAAAGCATGATCATTTCCAAAATGTTTGAGAAAGGGACTTGACATTCAGAGAGGAAAGTGTCTTGCCTAAATTCACAGAGCAGCAGGATCTATGCCAGGCTATGTCAGTATCCAGAGACCAAAGGCACCACCTGCTTGTCAAGAAGTCATACAAATAAAGGCCACCAAAGTCCAGATAGCTTACATCATATCAGGATGAGCTTTCATTCAGCATTAGCTAATACCGTTCCATAATTCTGGATACAAAAAAAAGCTAGGCTCTTTTTCTTATTTTTAAGTTAATGCATCTCAATAGAAACAAATTACCACTTTTATACCAAGAATCAGATAACCACCAAGAAATTGGAGATATCATTTTCAATTTATGCAACACATTTCTAGAACCTAGCTGAATTTATTATAAATCACCCATACCCACAAAATATAATACACATTTTAATGTTTTGGAGCACTTTCTCTCTTTTATGTCATATCAAAATTCTCAACCAATCCTCTCCTACATGTTAGTATAGAATAAAATTATGGTTAACATAAAAGTTGTCAAAAACTGCTTTCTCATTTTAGTTTCCTATTTATCTTACTTGATCAGTGAAATCTTCCATGATCTTAAATAGCAGAATCACAGGGAAAGACCAGATGCCAGCTCTCTTACCTGTTTAAGGGCCTTTTTGGTGTGCTGCTGAAAGGAAGACACAAGCTTACTTTGCACCGCTGTGTTGGTAAGGTTTGAATCTCGAGTGGAAGATGCTTCATCAGTTACCTGCTTGGTACAAACTAGAAATGGAAAGAGATAATGATATTACTAATTTGAATTCCGTTTTTTACAACCACTGTAATTAACTCACTTGGAGCTTTTCTGTGACTGAAAATGGATACTTAAAATAAAGCAAAGAAGCACAATGCATGGAAAAGTATCTGGCTTCAAAGAGACGGGTTCTTTCAGTGACGGTGTGGCCACAGTTTCCTTTAGCTTCTCCCAGAAGCCATGTTTCCTGCCCCCTTGATGATCATTTCTTTCTTCCAGAGTTAATGTGTGACATGGAAATCAACACCTCCCCTACTGCACAGCTTGAAAGTGAGTGCACACTATACACATACAGAGACACAGCATTGCATAGCATTGTGAAGAAACCACCTACATAAATGAAGCACGTAGACTGAGCTTCACAAACTAAAATTGTGATTCCAAAGATTCAGAAAGCCTCCTATAGAGAAAACTTGACCTTCTGGAACTTGTTTCTATGAAAATGAAATCCAGGATACTTGTAGTCAGCAGAAGATAACTGCTTTCAAGAAATGTTACTTTTTTTTTCTTTGTCAGAGTCAAGCTTTCCTTTAGCCTGCTATACTACATAAGATATTGTGTTAAAAATAAATAAATGAAAAATTTAAAAAAAAACACTGCTTTTGAGGAGAGCTGATATTTTGACCTAATGAGTGACCTGTGAGCCTATGATTCTCACTGCTGTATGAAACCAATGTTAGAATTAGAACTCTTCCTTCAATCCTCCTACAGTAAGAGGCCAGGTTAACAGCACATGGTCTGTGCTGGAGTAGCCAGGCAGACCCTTCTCTCCATAAACTTCAAAGAGGGAGGCATTTGCAGAGGCTAAGTAAGGAAGTAGTTGGGGTAAATGGCAGAAGGAGGCACGTGTCAAAGGCAGGAGGCAAGAGGAATTTAGATGGGGGAACATAGCTTGAGAGCATATTGTGAAAACTCAAAACATTACTTTTAAGAGCACCTAAAAGACAAGTCAGGACAATTTTCCAAGCAACAGTAACTTGGACGGATTCTGAGAATAGTATTAAAGTAAATGGAGGAGTAAAAATAGCTACAATTGTCAATTCTCTAAATTCGCCTAAAAGAAAAAAAATAATTATTGCATAGAAATTGCACAAGAGGCACTGTCAGAAACACAGTGCTAAGAATCTGTGAGCTGCTTCGGATAGACTTAAGTCTATCTTGCCTAGAAATAAACATGTGTTTCATAAGAGAATTTTGGCAAAATCAGAGTTAATCAAGTTTTCTTTTTAAAATAAAGTAATCAGAAAGACGAACATATTTAGAAAAATAATTAGATATTATTGCAGATGCTTTGCTGCAAGACAGGAAGGTGTAATCTCCATATTAGAGAGAGAATACTAGAGATCAAGAGGGTAAATGAGTCAGATATGGTCACACAGGCAATGAAAGGTCACATCAAGGACCCATGCCTATACTAGTCTAGTTACAGAGCACAACTTTTTTTTCATTTAAAGCTTTCATATAGGAAAAACATTTAAATAGTGTAATTTGGGCTAGGAGATTGCTCAATTAATAAGGTTCTTGCTTCACAAGAATGAAAGCATGGGTTAACACCCAGAATCAATAATAAAAGCATAAGTCATGTGGCATATATTTGTAATCCCAGCCCTGGAGAGGCAGACATGGGCTTTGCTGGCCAGCCAATCCAGCCTGAATGGTGAGTTCAGGCCAATGAGAGATCCTATCTCAAAAAAAAAAAAAAAAAGGATAGTGTGGAGACTCAAAGCTCACCAAAGTGCTGAGAAGAAATGATTGTGGTGTGTTCAGCACTGAGATATCTCCCCTCCAAGGCTCAGGAACCACTGTGGAAGAGGTGACAGAAAGAAGTTAAAAGCCAAAGGAAGGGGAGGAGGAGGAGGAGGGCTTTGCAACAGTGCCTTTCAGAAACAAAAGGGCCATGGTGTTCATGACCTCACAGCAGACAGCACTACCTACACAAGATGACATCAAAATAGAAAGAAGAGAGAGTAGTTGGAAAGAATTCAGTTTGAGATTAAGGGGGGGATTTAGAGGGGGGAAGGGAGGGTGGTGAGAGATTATTATAGTCACGTTATATAATCTATAAATATATGGAAGTTGTCAGTGAGAAGGTGGATGGATGGTATGTGAGAGGAACTACACCACAGGTTATCTTCTGGCCTCACATGCACACATGTTCCAATGCACCTCCCCCACACAGATCGACTAAGGCTGCAAAAGATTTGGATGAGGACACAATGACAGAAATCCTTGAGTTCAAGATCAAGTAGCTTTGATCTACTTGATAGAATATGACATTTTTCATGAAGACGGTTTAAATGTTCCAGTAATGGAATTGTAATAGTGTTTGATTACACTTCTGCTGGACTTATCTCCTTTTAGTGATCATGGGAATTATTTCCAACATGTCACCAAAGCTTACTTAACAAGAAATTTTAGTAGTAACAATCAGTCTAGACTCTAAAGAAAACTCTCTTTGGTATACTGATTGATTACACAGGCAGCATTTGCAATGCTCTAAAGTCTCTGTGATGTGAGACAAACCAGGGAGGTGACAGAAATATGGCACACATCATATGTGATCCCAATTGAATAGACAGAAATGGATATAACATAAGCCCTGTCAAAAGTAGTGTGCTTTATTACTTTTACATTCTCAGTAGTATTTTCATACAGAAAACTGAAAACTCACTGATTTTAAAAACAGAGAACCAAATATAGTCCATGGGTACTGGAATTTACAGAAAATATGATGCTTTTGTATACTAGATCTCTAAATTCAAGTTTACTACCTATCTGCTTAAGAAGATACTTTAAAGCAAACGTCTTTCAAATTTAATCTTCAATACAGCAAGATCAAATAACCATAGATTGTACCTGAGCATCTCTGATAACTCTTTCATCTTGTAACTGCTCCAAGAAGCATGGCACACCCTGCCAGAGAACAGCAGTGTCACTTACCATTTGCCCTGTTTCCCTCTGACTTAGGAAACCATTTAACATTGAGAAACTTGTTTCAGTCTTAACATGTGCTTTAAATCCACTACAGTACTGTATTCATAGTGTTCCACATAGATTTATGAGTCTGTTTAATTCAGAGCTCAGAACTTGAGAGAGAAGGCAGGCTACAGAGTTCAGATACATTAAGGAATACTATAAAGTTCAGAAAGTTAAAGGGACCTTCCTTCACCCCATGCTACTTGATTTCACCTTGCCCTCCTTAGAGATGCAATGGAGCTCCATAAATAATCTTGCATTCCAATCACCATACACCACCTCATGTAACCCACAATTAATCCTGACATTACTCTCTGGGTCAAACCATTTTTCCCTAAGAAAATAATTAGAATAAATTTGCTCCTGATAAAATGATTATAGAACCTTAAGGAAAGATGAAAAGTATTAGAAAATAAAATTTATTAATGACTATTCCTTGAAGTTAAACATTAAAGAAAAATTCGAGAGAGGAAAAAATGTGAATTGTGTATACATATAGTCATCAACAGGCTCCAAGTAGAGGCCTAAGATATATACACATTGATTTAACATACTGACTAATATAGATCTTTCATTTAATTTTTTTAGTTTCTTTATTCACTCTTTTGTCAAATATATGACAATAGGATGGGTCTATCAAAAATATCCATAAACACTGAGTAAATAGATTGTGTGAGTTCATGCAGATTCATATTCTGAAAAAAAAGCACAAAGTTTTTACCTTTTGGTCTTATTTTTGCAGCTGTCTTAGTAATACTATAATAAATAATTAAGGGAATACTTTACACAATTGCCTAGATATTTATCTAAAAGTTTGAGTTGGGCTTCTGAAACACCAAAGTTCTTCTGAAGCCAAAGATAAATTAATGCTAAAAGATGGACAAGGAGAAATCCCCTGTAAGTCAAATTACAACGGGAGCTATGAAACTGAAGAATCAAAACAGATGTTCTTTCCAATAAATATCAACTCTTGACATATAGATTAGAACCTGATATGATTTTGGCATTCTAAGGAAAATGGAAGCTATTTCTTTTAATGCTCACTGGGATGACCACAGAACTACAGCAAAGATTTTATACCTCAAAACCTCATGGCAGCGCCAGCCCTAGGTAGATAGACTGAAAATGAGGAAACATTCACAATGCCAGTATTTCTTAAAAGTTACAAAAATACATTGCTCTCTACATTTTGCTTGTCTCCCCATAGTAAGCACACCAAAATGTAGCAAATGCTAATTTCCCAATTTAATCTTGCCTCTCATGTAGCACCCACTTTCACTCAACCAAACCTCTCCTCACTTCCTCCCTCACTTAGAAAACCTGGGAGAAGATTAAGATCTGTAGGTAACCACAGGCATACTTGAAGGCCAAAGACACTGGTGACTTACAAAACTCTATGTTTTGTTCTCTTTCCCTCTATCCAACCTGTCCCCTCTCTCCACTTTTTAATTCACTGACATGGCAGACTGAAAATGAAGCTAATCATGAATCCTCATAAGTTTCAAATTCATCCATCATTCAACTTGAACATGCTACTGAATGAGCAACTGTCACTTACAGGACATATGTTTAAATTTAAATGTGAGTGAGAAGAGAGCAGCAGTATTCAGTCCTAATCTACGACTAATAGGAATATATACATATACATATATATCCTAAAGTCTGTTAGAGAAAATGTGAAAGCCAAAGCACATAGTTTTCTATGCAACTCCGTTAGTTGGGTCATCTATGACTTGCCACTAGTTACAGATATATTTCTTTTTGCCATCCTTTCCTTACTCATTATTATAATTTAGGAGGAAATTCAGTTTTGTGAGTTTGTGTAAAAAATATATATATAAAATTAAAAAATACTTAAAATAATTATGCTAAAATGTCAGGAACAGTGTGAATGCAAACTCACTGCTTACGCTAGGACATGAACATGCACTCGCTTCAAGAGTTTTTCAAGCAAATCTGTGTTTCCTTCTAAGCCAGACCATTGTTGGAGAGACCTACTGTTCAAACATCTAATAACAATCAAGGAAGAGTGATGCTTTTGACCATTTTCATTTTGATCAATTTTCCTCCTAATTATATATTTCAATTTTTGGAACAATCAAACTAGATGAACTCAAGAAATGACATTGAGATAAACTGTAAGCTTAAGCAAATTTTAATTAATAAAACATTGTATCAAAGAACTGGGCATAACACTGCTGAAAGAGATTAGAATTCAGCATCACTTTAAAAGCAAGTTGGGTCTTAACTGTTTACACATGAAGCATTAGTTCAGTCATGAAACTGAGCACTTTAAAAAAATTACTAATTTGGTAGTTTGAATGTATGTCCCCTGCCCCACAACCATAGACTCAGGTGTTTTACCAAAGCTTGTAACTTGATTTTCAGCAATCTGGCTGGAAGAGGTGTCCCTGGGGGGTGGATCCAGCTGTCTAGCAACTAAGGTGTGTCTAGGGACAGATATGAATATAGCCACAAGTTTTCAGAGTCGTCTGAGCTCTGCCTGGACCCCTGTTGTTTTGCTGTTAATTTTGTACTTGATTGTGGTGCTGGATGTTTGTTGTTGTCTCTGTGCTTGGATTTATGAATGGGAGCCAGCTTCTTCAGACATTGATGGAACTTCCCTGTGGATCTAGTAAACTGAAATAAACCCTTCCTCTAAAATATCTGTCCGGTTTGGATGTTCATCCCAGCAAAGTGGAACTGACTACAATTAGTAAATTTGTTGTATGGACAAAGCATTATTGGTCTCATTTTCCTTATATTCTCCAATGATATCCCTTTCTCCTGTCCCCAGTACACTGAGAACCCTCCTCAGTGGATTTACTGGTATTCACCATTGCTGAGCACATTTTGATGTGGTGTGTGTGTGTGTGTGTGTGTGTGTGTGTGTGTGTGTGTATGTGTTTGTATGTACACATGCATGTGGGTGCCAGAAGACAACCTCAGGTGTCCTCTTCAGGAATGTAGTACATCCTTTTTGAAGAAAAAGTCTCTCATTGGCCAAGAGCTCACTAATTCAGCTGGACTGGTAGTTAAGTGAGTCCAGGCATCTTCTCCCAGCACTGGGATTACAGACAAGCTCCACCATACCCAACAGTTTGACATAGATATTGTGAATGGAACTCAGGTTCTTGTGTCTGCAAGGCAAGTACTTTGCGACTGAGAAGGCTCCCCATATCCTATACCAAGCAATTTTCTTCATGTCAAGCACATTAAATGCTGGATGGAAAACAGAGAGCAATGGGCAACTTTTTGATGTACATTATGTGTACACAGTCATGAGTTTCATAAGGACCTTATGTCCAAGCATATGTCACACCATGACCATATTTTTCCCATACCTATTTACTTTCCCCCACCCCGTTCTCTCCCCACTCTTCATTCTCCTGGACTTCTAACTACTGTGTCATATATACACATTATTTTACATATTGATACAAAAGCTAGGATTAATAAATGGGGAAAGTATGAGGTCTGAATTTCTGAGTCTAACATAATCCACTTAAAATGATAATGTCTAGTTGAATTCACAGACAGCTCTCAAAAGATGATGCACAAATGGCCAATAAACATCAGAAAAATGTATAAAATTAAGTTTTTTAGCCATGGGGTTTTTAAGAATATATTTTTCAAAGAATATTAGTGCATAACCTTTAATTCTGAGGAAAATGATGTCTGTGAAAATATACTGGTGATAACTATGCTTTTTTCTGAAAGATCCATAAACTAGTAATTCATAAATATTCCCCATGGTAATCAGTCCAAAGGACTTGTTTGGATTTTGATGTGTTTTATGTATTATGCTTACATTTGAAATTGTGCATAGCAAATATTTTGGATAGAGACAGCAACAAACTCCATGCCAGAATTATAAAAATGGAATTTAAAAGAAGTAAGAAATCCATTTAAATGCAATTAAATTTTTCCTGGACTCCACTTCTTTCAGAGAAAGATAATTCTTAATTCTTTTTGGATTTAGCCCATGGAGAAATGTCCTCTCTAAAATCATTCCTGTGCCAAAATAGGTACAGTGACTTGGGCTTAAACATATTTTCTTTCTGCATTAAATGAAAACACCAAAGTATGTGATATGTCAAGGAAAACTAGTTGCCAAAAATATTACCAGTAAGATGATGAAAAAAATCTTCCCTAAAAACTGTCAACAAATAAGGAGTCTCAATAGTTGATATTGATATTACAAATGAAATATACCCAATAAATGGAAACATCTGCTTCATTAGCCCTATGAAGGTATCATATTCAAGAGGTTTCCAGGAAAAAGAGTAAAATAAACCACAAAGAATGGTGAACATGATGCTAATTATATACATATAAATGTATATATATAATGTATATAGCTATGTGTACATATGCCACAATCCTACAATATGTAGATAGAATTGGACATATGACTTTGTTACAATGTCCATAAAGGATTCAAAAACGCTTGGGTTTATACTGGACAGGACACAGAGCCTCTAAAGGTAACTAGAAAAAACATTTTACATGCAGAATACATAGCTATAGGATGACCTCCTTCAAGCATTGGTTTGTAAGCCATGAAAAGTTAGTCATATGATAGCCACTAAAATATCACTTCAAACACAGTAGACCAAGTTGGAATGATCAAACAAAGAAGATATATATTTAGCAAGTAGAACACAGCCTACAATATGATCCTTGCACATCGATGTTTGTTGCAGTACAATAAACTATTCACAACTGCTAAGTCAGGGAACCAATCTAGGTGTCTGACAATGGAGGAATTTATACATAATTATATATATATATATATATATATATATATATATATTACATATATTTATTATATTTTATATATTCATATTATATATACATACATGCATGCATAATGGAATTTTTAGCCATAAATATGAATGAAATTTTGTTATTTTCTGTAAAATGGATGCAAGTGGACATAATCACATAGAGTAAAATAAGCCAGTCTCAGAAAAACAAACATTATATGTGTTATCACTTGTGGCTCCTACATTTTATATAGCTATTCATGATCATGTATGTTCATATATAAAATAAAAGTAGAAGCAGATTATATATATGTATATGTGTACACATATATTGCATATACATGAAATACATATACCTATATTTGTACATGTACATATATATGTAAAAGAAAATTATAACCCTTTCTTGTCATTGAACCAGTAGGGACCTGTTTCTCAGAATGATACAGTATAAAGTACTACAGGTTCTTTCTTTTTATGCTAATACAAATCTCTTTCCATGTTGCAGCAGTTTCCCGAAAGACACAAAAATAAAGCTATCGACCCATAAAATGAAAAAGAGAAAATACTGGGAAGAAATGACAAAAGCAAATGGTTGGCATACATCAAGGATAAGCACTTCATTCAGAGGCATTATTACTGATCACTTCATACATCAGCATATAAGATATCAGCTAAGACATTCAGGTGGCATGCAAGAAATGGTTACATGACTCACTTCAATGACAGAAAATGGATTATCTGCCATCATTGAGATGGACTGATTTCAAAGAACACGGGTGCTTTGTTTCTATTAGAAGTTACAGACAATATAAATCAAAGAGAATATTGGATAGTTAATTTGAATACTTGGGGGAATACTTTTAATTCGATTTTTATTTGAGTTAGAGTTTGTTTTTACTATGAGATCATTCTGTATTATAAAATATTTCTCTTATAACATAAGAAAAGATGTGAAACTATTTAAATGGAGTCCTTTATCTGCACTTAAGAAGCAAACTTTTTTTCTGTGATGGTGAACTGTTAAAACTGACTTCATTTATACAGGACCAAAGTTCACAGTTCAAGAGGAAAATGTAAAAAACAGAGGTCCATGATGGATGAAAGAGATGGAAAGTAATATCTCTAAGTAATGTTGGAATGAGACAGAGTAAGGCATTTGCAGAAGACAGAGGGTGGAAACTAGATGGTGACCAGCTGTTGTTCATTGCAGGACAAGGGGAGAAAGAAGGAAATGTGGTGTCATTAAAAGCACAAAAGTTTTTGACGTAAGTAAAACCTTCTTCACTATCATGGTTATCAAAAACACAAAGGGACAAATACAAAGAAACTGAGACTTCTACCCAACCTCTCCCCACCACGACATGTTATTAGTAAAAGTCCACCTAAATTGGCTACTGGTTTTGTAAAAAAAATACAGGCCCCTATGATCTCTGGAAATTTTTTGTATTTCTCATGAACGTTTGGAATCTGTGGGCAGGAGTGAAAGAAAGGAGACTGGAAGGAGTTAGGAGAGGAAGCATTGCACACTGCCAATGGTCATTTCTCTAAAGAGCATTTTCTTTCCTCTGCTTGTTCTTCCATATGTAGCTATAACATCCTATTTTTTGAATGCTTAACTTCAGTCACCAGCCCACCAAGATAGAACAGTCACCACTAGCTCAAAAAGCTACTGCCTGAAATGTAGAGACACTGGAAGCAAACCTCTGAATTTTTCTGAGGGAGTTTATACATTAGGTTAACTGAGGTGTGGGTACCAACCCTAACTGTTGTTAGCAGCATTCCATGGGCTGGGAATCCTGGACTATATAAAAAGGAGAAAATAAGTCATTTTTCTCTGCTTCTTGACTATAGGCGCAATGTTACCAGCAGTATCAAGTTCCTGCTGCCAGGCTGCTCATCACGCTAGACTGACGGTCCTCCAACTGTGAGCCAAAATGAACCTCACTTTCTCTAAGTTCCCTTTGTTAAGTGTTTTGTTAAAGCAATAAGAAAAGTAACTAATCCATGGTGCCTTTTCTTCCTCCATGATCATTTCTAAGCCTCACAGCACCGTTCTGCACAACTCCTGTCCTGGTCAGTCACATTCAACTGGGATGAATCTCCAAACCAGGCACAGTTATGGGAGGAAAGGATTTATTGAAGCTACTGATCCAGGGGAAGTTCCATAACAGTGAAAGAGGCTTTTACAGGTCCAAGCAGAGAAAGTAGCTATCCCCAATACCCCCCCCCACACACACACACACACACAAGCAACAGCAATAAGGCAGGGGAAGGGAGGAAAGAGATTTCTTTCCCCTTTATATAGCCTTAGGGTGGGGTCTTCCAACACAAACCAAGATTTATTGGCTTCCTAAGTCTCTGGAATTTCCTTCCTGCCCTAACCTTCAAGGAATGGATGTTTCTAGCTCCCCTGAGCCTCCTTACATCCTGCCCTCTATTGAGAGCTTGTTTGGAGGGTCTAGCAAGGAAGCGCAGCGAAGACAGGTCCTCCTCTATTCAGGGAAGGTCGTCCCCTTCGACCGAGCGTGCAGCTTCAGGAGGGACGCACGTGGAGTGGTGAGGGAGGAAGGGGACACCCGCCTAGCCAGCCAGATCAGCCCAATCAACCCTGGCGATCAATGGGGTGATAGATGTCGCAGCCAGATCGCCCTCACATCCTCCTGCCCTCTGTTGAGAGGGTTGCCTTCCTGTGAACATCAGAGACCCACCCAAGATTACTAAAAGAGTCAAATTGACTTAACCACCACATGGTTATGGTTGTTAACATCAAACCATATCTCCTTACATCAAACTTAATTTCCAAATGAAGACATTGACAAGATCATGATTCCACCTAACTTGGTATAACTATCCCACATACAACCAAAAATGCATGATTTTCCCCAACACAAGGCATGGTCTCTTATCTGCGAGTTTTGTAAAATCAAAACATGTTACATGCTTTTAACATAAAATGGCACAGAGTAAGCATTTCCTAATTCTATGAGGCATAACAATACTGGACCGATGCAAACTCAACAACCATTAGGCAAACATCAAACATCTGCAGCTCAAGTCCAATATCACAAGCAGTGACTGGCAATCTCTTACTTTTCTAATTCTATCCCTCCAGCTTGGCTGAGTAGCTGGGAAAAAACTACCATCCCAAGCCAAAAACGCTCCATGGTAGCCTTGCAAAGTCCTGGTATATCCAAAACCACTTCAGGTCTCCATTAAAAACCACGGTCCATCTTCCAATGGCTTCACTTGCAAATCAGGGACTTCAGGCCCTATTCCATATACTGTATCTCAGCAGCAGCTCCTGGAATGATGTACACTTCATGACCCACTCCACACATGCATTTATCATGCTTCTAAAAGCAATACCAGGTATGCAGAACACAGCCATGTTATTAATTCAGAAATAAAATAAACCCTGAAGAGCAAGTTCCTTCCTTTCAGCTAACTCTTTCCAAAAGAGTTTGCACAGTCTTTCATTCAGTCCTTCCTTGGTAGAAACACCTCAGGCATGATTTCCATTGCTTCAATGTAGAGCTATTAGGCTATCTTTGTTAGGATTGCTAATGTGTGAACAATAGCAGCTTCAGGAACCTAAAGCCAGTCTCTGTGCCAGTAAGTTAAACTTGCATTGACTTTTTTACAATCTTAAATCTTAAATTCTCAGTTCCATATCATTAGCCAAACACATCAATCCATTACTTAAATTCAACCTTGACCAAACTCTCTGGGTACAGGCAATAGAACACAGCCAGCTCTTATTCCAGTAACACAGTTCTAATAATGTTCTTCATGGTCTTTTTCTTCCCCATAGAAAGTTCATAAGCCAAGCCTTCAAATACAATTTTCTCTGCACTTAACATTTCAAATTTTCACCAGAACAGTCCACAAAACTTGGCTTACAACTCTGGAAGCTGTCTTCAGTTGCAATCACCAAGTACATGTCCATTTCTTCAGAATATAAGTTCCAGAAGACCAAAATACACATTGTCAGATTCATCTCAGCCAATTTCACCACACTCTCTGGTACCAAAACTGTCCTAGTCAGTCACACATCACTGGCATGAATCTTCAAACAAGGCACAGTTATGGGAGGAAAGGATTTATTGAAGCTTTTTATTATTGAATACAGATGCAGGGGAAGCTCCACAATAAAGAGGCTGCCCTATTTCACAGGTCCAAGAATACACAGAGAGAGATAGAGAGAAGCCATCACCAACACCATGCACACAGAACAGAAACAAGGCATAGGGGGAGAAAGATTTCTTTCCCCTTTATATAGCCTTAGGGTAGGGTCTTCCAACCCAATCCCAGGCTTGTTGGCTTCCTGTGTGAAGATACTGCATAAAGCTCTGTGTAACACTTCACCCTGCAGGCTTGAGCCTTTCTATTCAATAGTCCTTACTTTCTTTCTCCATGAAGCTTCTGCTCAGTCTGTAATTGAAGTCTCAACAGAGATTTATCTATACTCGCAGGCCACCTCCAAGCACTTTTCACTTTAGATAAAAAGCCTCTGCAAACTATGGTTTCTGAGCCAATGAAAACAAAGAGTGAGCTGAATAATGTTTCATTAAGTTAACACAACTCTGCCAAGAATCACACAATCAGAAACCTACTTATAAAACTGGCAATAAAGAATAATGAAAAAGGACCATATGAAATTCTTGAAATGTTGAAATCATTATTTTCCCTGATCTAAGGTCTAAATCACAGCCCCATGCTCTCAACTTTTCTGTTTTTTTTTTTTAATGGAGTCTTTTTAAAATACAAATTCCCTTCCCTGAGTGCTGTTTCCTTTCTGAAAGTCATTAGGGTTAATAGAAAGCAGAACCTTTTTTGATCTCAGTAAATGAGAATTGTAGATTCTCTAGTTTCCTTATAAAAAGAATGGTTTCTGTTGATTTTAAACATGAACTATATTATGGCCACAAAAAGGGAAACTCTTTATTTCTCATTAATTACAATGTCTCAATAGAGGGTAAGGGTGAGGATAGCCCTCTGATGTATCATTTCATACATATGGGTTCTGCAAGCCAGCAATAATACATAGTAAGTCAACATAATATGTGAGAGAACTTGTAATATACGTATGTATGTATTATGTTCAGAAAATAACACGGACACAAACAGTCATAAATCTGACTAAAATAGACCATAAAATCTGTAATATTTTCTTTGGGTGACATCAATCTATACTTACATAGGCATAACTGGTCATGGGCTGTCAACAAAGATCTATCAAGTGATTCACCTAAATCACTCTTCAATCTCTAGAACTTAGATGAAAAAAATGAACAGTTCACTTTAACAAGTCTGTATGCCAATTCTTATTAACTTAAGAGGCTGTTAAGAAGTCAAAGAAACATACACATGCCAACAATTCAGTGTCTCATAAATTACACAATCAATAATTACACCACGTTTCCCACACTGTAAATTTTTTTCAAACAAACTTTACAGTAAAGCAAAGCAGCTCTTATTTTCAAAGAGTCTGCTAAACTGACATCAAAGAATAGGATAAGTACAGGACTGTCATGATTGAAAATGTACCACAAGACTCAGTGACAATGGTGCCAACATCTCAACCTTGGGATCAGTTTTTTGTAAACATCTTTCTCTCCACTACTTCTCTACTTAACACTCTAGTAGTATAAAACTTCCAATTAATCTTCATTAGTTTGATACGACTATGATTACAAGAGCTGATTCTTTGATAGCATTAAGGATATCTTACTAATGGTTATTATTCACCTCAATACTTCCCACTCTTTCATCCCCAATGAGCAGCAGGAGAGTGGGACACAGGCAGAAACAAATGGTGGCCCCTTGTCCCTCCCCTCGTCCTCTTTCTTTGCTTTTCTCTCCCTCTTCACCCTCACACCCACATTCACACATGTGCAAAACGTTCTTTTCCTCCTCGCCCTGATTGAATTTTCAAAATATATTTGTACAGCTGTAAGAAATGTGGAGACTCTGTTCACAGAACTTTGTGTTTGAATTTACATCAGAAAAGAAGCCAGGAGATCCCTTAAAGCAATTCAGTTTCCTGGAATTTAGAACTGACTTGTAAGTGATTATGTGGAGTCCCACTCCCTCTTCCTCATTCGGATAAACCAGGGGTTTCCCTTTGTCAAAGTCTCAAGTGGATGTTCAGATGCATTAGGCAAAGGGTGGGAAGACAACTGTATCTAGGTTACTGGCTGATAATTCTTCCCTGTAGTCCTGGGCAGAATTTCAGAATAGTTAAAGCCAATTTTGTTGTTACCCACACATCTGGGATAATATATTAAAGCTCTCTAAGATTGTCACCTCACTTGTAATCAAATAAAATATCAGAACTTATAAATATCACCTATATCAGAGAAATGTTATAAATATTAAAGTATTTACATGCAAACAGTTTACAAAGGCTGAACATAGCACTCATTAGATTTTTCCCTACCTAGGTTTTTGGGTTTTTTTCTTCTTTTTTAATGTATCCTGAAGCTAGATTAAGGAGCTATACATAGAAGAAGCACATGTACTTCTGGTGATAGGAAATATGCTTGTCCTGCAAGAAGTAGTTTTGGTTTGCAATAAGATAAAAGGTTGGCAAGCCAAGGAACACTCAAGGAAATAAGCTATTTACTATTCTTTCAGTGATTTTCCCATAGCAATTTCACTAATGCAACTTCAAAAGAGAGGCCAGGAAATCTAATTAGGTTACATTAGCTGGATATGTGTGGGTTTAAGTTACCGGGTGAAGTACCTGTCCACATGTCAAAGGAAGGGAGTCTTCTTATCCCTGTTGTGGCTTCATTACTGGCTGAGTGCTCTTAACCAATCTCCTCCCCCTGACCAACTGCTGAATACTGCTCTCTTCCCTGGAATCCAGGGTTAGTCATTAGTAAAATCTCCAGCAACATCCAAATTTATTTGAACAATTCCTTCACTTCCTGATCACAAAGCCTGGCTCTCTTCCATGCACACCAGTACCACAAACACTGCCAGGTGGGAGTGTTTGTCCCATCCTGCATCATGCACCACTGGGTCTGGAAATGAGATAGTTGACCTATGTTCTCCTCATAGTTACTTCTGACCTTTCCTCCTCTGTGCCCCTTACATGCTTACAGCATTGTGTTGCATTTCACTGTTACGTGCTTTTCCTGAGGAGACTTCAAAAACACCAATTCAAAGCTAGTGAAAAGGCTCATTGGTTAAAGTGCTTGCTATACAAATTTCAAGTCTTTGAAAAGATCTCTTGGTTATAAGTGAACAAAAACCACATTGAATTGGCTAGTTAGACTATCTGGTGTGGCAAACTCTAGGTTCATAAAATAAGGTGGAAAGTTCTTAAGAATATCTGAGATCAACTAGTGGACTACACACATACACCTATACACACACACACATACACATGTGCATTCATACATATACAAACAGACATCCACACATACATATGCACACTTCTATACACACATGCAAAAAAAAGGCATCTATTCACCCAAGTATAACTTAGTGAACAAAGAAACTATAGCAGTAACTCAAAGGTAAGAACAGCAAGAAGAAGTACCCTCAAGTCGATGTTTACCTGTTACGTAGCAGGGACTAACATCTAGGGAGAGGTTTGAGGCTCCCCTCTTCATCAATGAGCAACTGTTGAAAGACCCAATCTGGTGAGGATGCTGAGGCATCCTAGTTGGCTCTACTCCAGATGGCAATTACCACATCCAATCTGGAGGAAGCCTTCCACCTCCCACCTATGTTTCTGTCAATTCCTGAGTTACTCTCCCATTTCTGGAAGATTTTAACTCTTAAATGTCACACACCTGGTTAATACCATCTCTGTTATGAATTGGCATTTTTAATATTGATGAAGATGACTTTTTAGTATCTTATACCATGGCCATCATCAGTTATTACAACTGTGTTTCAACATGAGAAGCCAATGTTTTCTCCAGGTCGACCCACCCCATCATGGCATGAGCCTAAGAAAATGGAAGGCTGCTAAGTTCCAGCCACTGATGGCTCTCCTTTGAGGCACCTGGCACCTGAGTAGTGTACATACTGCCTACCCATTTATGATGGCCATAATCCTAGGCCCTTCTTTTCTTTTCTCTTGCTTCAGACATGAATTTCATGCTAAACTATATTCATGCATTCTCATACCCTTGCATTTCTAACTCATTTTTGAAAACACCTAATTAGTCAATCCTTCCCCTTCATGGCATCCCTCACAAGTCTGTTTCGCTCACATCCATACCCACCATAAACTCTATGGAATTTCCCCTTTGTCCATTTTATAAACCTTCAATTCCTTCATTGCTGTCTTGCTTTATAAGTTAGAATTCAGCAAACCATTCGCTTCTGTCATATCATACTATGCACATGGCTGCTGGGGAACAACCATCTGACTTTCCTCACACTGAATATACTGATAGTAATGTTAAGAGTGTTCTTAAATACTGCAAAGCCTTATGAAACATTTTTATGCTCCTTAATTGTACAAAATTACCTCCTCTGTCCTCACCTCACCTAATGGACTGATTTCTGGTTTCATAGATAAAACTGAAGAAAGGCCAAGCAAACCTTTAGCCTCTTTCAATGTACATGTACAAACACACCTTCTATGAGTCCCTCACCAGATATATGCTTGTACCTACCTTTAGTACTGAAATGTAGTAATGTTTCGCCACAGCACCTATCTATAAGTGGATACTTCTCCTCCTTAGTGGGAATTTTCCTATTAGTAAGCAACTATTCTAGGATTTCTGCACTAAACAAAAACTTTCTATATGGGTTCTACTTCTTCTTCCATCTATTTTCCCATTTCATTTTTCCCCCTATCTCAAAACTCCTTGAAATACCTGTCTACACATGGGACTGGGGACATAGTTCAGTGGTTGGTATAAAAGCATGAGAACCTGATTTGGATTCCCATTTACTCATGTAAAATGCTGTGCATGGTGATGCATGTTTATAATCCCAACACTGAGGAGGTAAAATGGGAACCTCTGGGACTCATTAGTTAGTTTAGCTAAATTAAGTGAGCTCCAGGTTCAGTGAGAGTTCTTGTCTTAAAAAAAAATAAAGTGGAGAGGGACTTAGAAAAACAAAAACCACTGATGTCTGGCCCCATGTGCACATGGGTACCCACACACATTAACATACATAAACATGTACACACATCATACTTAAACATACCCACAAAAATAAATAAATAAATAAATAAATAAATAAATAAATAAATAAATAAAAAGTACTGTTTACACTTGTGGTTTCTGGTTCCTTTCATCTCACTACCAAGGACTCACTGGATTCCTGTTACATGTAATCTTACCATACTACAAAAACTGCCAAATTCATCAATATGCTCCCAAAGATACATCCAACAGAAATCTCACTGTGCATCATGATTCAGCATATCCAAACAATATATTGCTTGTGTCATTGCTTCCCGGAAACACAACATTTGTGAAGTTTGCAGGGTAGAAAATATGTTTCATGTTCTTTTAGGCTCAATTTCACTGCTATATCCTGTAGCCCCTCCGGCCTATTAAAGTTCTCCTGTCCTTACACTTACTCTTTGAGCCTCTTCTCTTTGCCATTTGGCTTCAGTTACTTGGTAGACTCATCCAGTTTCATGTCTATAAATGACACCAGTAAACTGAAAACTTTTAACTCGCTACCCTCATCCAGATTTTCCCCTTAAACTTCAGCCAGAGAAGTGCAGTCAGTCACACAGCATGCCTACCTGGAGGCTAAAAGGGAATCTGATATTCTAATTCCAACACAAAGCTCCCAATCACCAACCTGTCTGACCCATACTCCTTCTGTGATATAGGTGTGATGGTTAAGTTTTGTTGTCAACTTGATCTTTTTAATTATCTTGGGTAGGTCTCTGAGGATGTTTACAGGAAGGCAACCTCTCAGAAAAGGGCAGGATGTAAAAAAGCTCAAAGAAGCTGGTAGTAAACATCCTTTCCTGTGTGGGCCATGCAGGAAGGAAATTCCAGAGACTCAGGAAGCCATTAAGTCTGGTATAGGATTTCAAGACCCCACCCTAAGCCTATATAAAGGAAAAGAAATTCTCCTTGGCCCTCCTGCCTATTCCTTGTCTTGTGTGTGTGTTGTAGGTTTTCTCTCTGCTTGGACCTGTGAAAGAGGGTCAACCTCTTTCACTGTTATGGAACTTCCCCTCAATCTGTAGTTTAAATAAATACTTTCCTCCCATGAACTGTGCCTGGTTTGAAGATTCATCCCAGCGACGTGTGGCTGACTACAATAGGGGCTGCTCATTTCCTGCTTCTATTTACTCACATTCTAGTTACAGTCATCCTCAGCTTCTTCACCTCATGTTTGCATCTACCTGTCAACAAATCCAGCTGGATGCTCAAACATGTCCAGATCCTGACACTTTTTATCATGTCCACTTTCTTTCATTCGCATCAATGTCACCTCTCTTCTACGTAACAGCAACTGTTCCCCATTTTCCTAACTGTTCTCCCTGCTTTCATCTTTGTTCCCTTATTTTTTTTTACTATACAAAATGATCTTGTTGAAATATAATTGAAATAATTGCCTTTATACCTTAAATCCCTGCAAGGTTTAATATCTTGACAAAAATAAGTTATGGTATTTCAAAATATCACATTATCTATCTGTCTCCTATAACTTCTCTAACTTAGTATCTTACCAAATCTCCTTTACTCATCAATTTCTTATTGTTTCGGAATAATTGCTACTTCAAGGCCTTTGTTAACTGCTATTCCTTCTGCTTAGAAATTTCAACCCTTAAATACCTGTTTCTCCACTTCATTAAGGTCGTTTTTAGGCATCATACTTCACTCCTATTCTATTATTAATTTTTTCCAGTGTCATGTCTCATGTCATATCATTTCCACTGTCACCACTAAGCATAATGGACAAATTTTATATATTTACCATTGTCTATTAAAGAATATAAATCAGTTGATGTTTTGCTTTTGTTAGTTATTGATAAGAATGTTAAAGCTGATAAGCATTGGATCAAGGAAGAATCTCAATATACATGTGAAGAAAGAGAAGAGATAGAAGAAAGCATATATACTTGTACATACATGGAGTACGACACTGACAATGATCTGAGGACTCTTCTTCAGCATGTTGAGATTAAAGAATGTGTGTTGCTCATTGGACCCTATATTGCTGTTTCCTGCTTTGTCCAAAGCACTACTGCAAAAATTGGAGGATGTCAAAAGGGACAGGAATATGAACATTAAATTAGGTACAGGTTTATAAAAAGCTATAAACCTGTGTGTACTACCTTTGAGTAAGTTAAGAATCTGTCTTGACTATGATCTGTGAACATTGGTAGAATCAGTGGACTAGACAAAAGCAGGTACAGCAGTTTTTGTGAGGAACTATTGCAATAGAGAACTATGCATCCTGTAGAAACCCTAAGCTACCAGAGAAGGAGTCAACACAGAGAATTCAGAGGTAAAGATATGTCCAATTATAATCCTGGAAGGTGCCCTCACTTTTCACATGTCCTCAACATGGAAACATCTGTTATGGCTCTTGTTTCTGCAAGAAATAGCATAATTCAGGGAGGAAGAACCAAGAATCCAAGGTTATAAAAAGCATCAAATCAACTGAGCGGAAGAGGGGGCGGAAAGATTGTGAGAGCCGTGGTGGGGGAGACTGTCCAGAGGCATGGCACCCCCTCAGTAGCAACACACTTGGGCCAGGAGAACCGGTCTGAGTACTAGGATATCGAGGATCCCTTGCCACAAGGACTAATACAGACAGCCCACGGAGGAAGATATACAACTGATCAGGGATGGGGAGGGGGGGAATTGGGGAATTCGGGATAACAACGCATTGTTTGCCCACTAAATAATGTAACTCATTATGGACAATAAATATATATTAAAAAAAAATGATTGTTTGAAAAATTTTTTTAAAAAGCATCAAATCAATAAAAAAAACTGACATTTGTATTCCATCCACAGTAATAAAGTTCTTAAGCACATACTTTATTAGAAGCTCTCTTTCACTTTATGGGAGAAGTATATGAGTGCTATAATAATCCAGAAAATTATTCAGGGAAACAAGTATTTTTCTTAAAAAGTCAAAAAAATTATTAAACAAAAATGTGAAAGACCTGTATAATGAAAACATTAAAATGCTCAAGAAGGAAATAGAGGAGAATGTGAAAAGATTGAATGATATCTCATGCTCCTGGATAGGTATAATTAATAACGTGAAAATGTCAATACTTCCAAAAACTATCTACAGATTCAATGTGATACCAATAAAAATACCATTTTCTTTCTTTGCAGACATAGAAAAAATAATCACCAAATTTATTTGGAATGGAAAATTGTATAAATAATTGTAAAAACAAATGAAAATAGACCACTCCATTCACCATGCACAAAGATGAACTCCAAATGGATCAGGGACCTCAACATAAGACCTGAAACCCTGAAAACCATAGAAGAAAAAAATAGGAGGAACTCTCCATGAGATAGGAGTGGTGAAAAACTTCCTGAGCAAATCTCTAGTAGCCCAGGAAGTACAACAATCACATAACCAATGGGACCTCATCAAGCTCAAAAGCTCCTGCATAGACAGAGAAATACCATACTCAGAGCCAATAGCCCACCGTCAAACTGGGAGATGATTTCTGCCAGCTATAACACAGACAGAGGTCTAGTATCTAGAACTTACAAAGAACTCAAAATAAATAATATTAAAACAGTCCCCTCACAAAATGGGGCATTGCTCTCAACAGAGAATTAACAGAGGAGGAAACACAAATGGCCAATTCTCACTTTAGAAAGTGCTCCTCATCCTTAATCCTCAAGGAAATGCAAATCAAAACTACAATGATATTCCACCTTACTCCAGTAAGAATTACAATTATCAAAAATCCAACAATAATAATTGCTGGCTAGGATGCAGGAAAAAGGAACCCTCATTCACTGCTGGTGGGAATGCAAACTCATTCAACCACTTTAGAAAGCAGTGTGGAGGTTCCTGAACAGATTGGACATAGAGCTACCCATGGACCCAGCTATCCCTATACTAGGCATCTACCCTCGAGATGTCACACCCCAAAATAGAGACATTTGCTCAACCATGTTTATTGCAGCCCAATTCATAATAGACAAGAATTAGAATCAACCCAAATGCCCATCCCTGGATGAATGGATAACAAAGCTGTGGTACATTTACATGATGGAAATTTACTCAAGGGAAAGAAAAAACGACATGATGAAATTTAAAGAAAAGTGTGCAGATTTGGAGCAGATCTTACTTAGCGAACTCACACAAGAACAGAAAGTCAAAACCGTGTATTCTCCCTCATATGCAGTTCCTAATCAGGATAAGCTTAAACTCTAAGCAAACCTGACAGGTGAAATGAGAGACTATAAATGGGGTTGAATGAATGGGGAGAGGATGGGGCGACTTATACAATAAGCTGAACCAATATTGAATTGTAATCATAAAATCCTTATTTCCAGACAGTAAGCTCTTGAGGAAGAAGGGGATATCGCCTGCTAAAACGGGCCCTGAAGGGAATGGGAGGAAGCCTAATCCCACAAAAAATGGATCAAACCTGGAACTCCTGGCCCAGTCATTCGTTCCTTCCCACACTGAGCTATTGATCAAAGAGACCCACAAGGTCCCTAAGACAAGACAGAATTCTGTCAAAGCTCTTGAATACCACCCCAGGTCAAAGGTAAGATACTATTGCTGAAGAAACCATGGAAAGTCATTTCACAACACCAAGAGACCCTGAACGATCCAGAACAGTAACCAGCCCCCAGATGCTAGCATATGGAGTGCTGGAAGGCGCTACATAAGCGGCCAGGGGAAATTAGTCAATAATATTTGGAGAAAGCAGAGACCACTGATATACAATGCAGGCTGTTAACATGAAAAGGCTGAACACACTGCCTCCTGGAGGAGATAAGCCAGCCAAGAAGTGATCACTTGGGCAACAGAGGTGCCATAACCTGGATGGGGAGGGGGTAGTCAACAGCTTTTACACTGGCCAAGAAATCCATTCAGTGTCAAGGAGCCCTTAACTGGAATTGGGACTCAGGGCAAAATCCTATGGGAACCAAAAACTTGGGCCCCCAAGGAGAAACTCCCATTACTAGAGAACTACAGAGAGGTTAATCAATAGAATTATCAAATCAATAGAATCACCAAATTAGAAATGTGTGTCACATTTAACCCATATTGACCTCACTCTCAGGTGGAGATCCTATTTGTATTTTTCAGAAGGCAGTGAGAGAGCCGAGGTCATTCCAACTCCACCAATGCGTCAGGCAGAGGACTGACATCCTGGCAAGAGACGAACCACCACAGGCTTATTGTATAGCCCTAATTGAAACCCTTGTGAGAGGGACGGGATTGCAAGAGATACGGGATAGCACAGCTAATTACTCAACACAGGATAAGTCAGCATGACAGACACCAATGATTTCCAACACAAACCAAAGCAGAACTACAGAGGCCCTTAAGATCTCAACAATAAAGTAGTCTTAAAACTCACTCACTATGACTCGGGGAACTAAGCAGAAGAAGGGGCAGAAGGAATGTAAGAGTCGTGGTGGGGAGAAGATCCAGAGACACTGCCCCCCTCAGCAACAACACACAGGGGGGAGCACCTGGCTGCCTCTTGTGCTATCCATAACTCCTATGCCATGAAATGATCCAGTATGCCGAGAAAGGAAGATACCCAGTGGATTGGGGACAGGGAGTAGGGAATCAAGGATACCAACATAATATTTACTAATACAATGTATCTAATTTTGGACCATAAAAATATTGATTTTTAAAAAAGACAAAAAGAAAAAAAAAGAATGGTATACTTTTCTTAGGTGCTAATCTTCCTAAGTAAAGTCATATGGATAATAAATCTTAATAAGTGATAAAATATAGCAGAAAATTCTATCTGTAATGGCATGAAATTTGAGTAATGACTTACTGAGATTGGGTATAAGCTTTATTTATTTATTTATTTATTTATTTATCTTTTTACTTGATTGAATATGTGTCTTCACATGATGTGTGGATGCTCATGTGTTCACATGCATATAGTAGCCAGAGGGACACAATGCAATTCTTCCTCGGTCACTCTCCACCTTTTATGTTTTGTTGGGAAAGGCTTCATCAATTAGGCTAGACTAGGTAACTCCCAGTCTCTGCCAAGGAATGTACTTCCAACCCTGGGATTACTGACACTGCCAGCATGACCAGTCTTTATACCACAAAGCCGAGCTTTTATGTAGATGAGAGCTGGCCTCAGGTCCTTATGCTCATATAACAAACTTTACCCACTAAACAATGTCCATAGGCTTGGGAAGTGAGGGCGTGTATGTTGGAGTTGGACACTTACCCCCATTCTCCTCTCCATTGGCACTGGCCTCGGCCATCTCAGAGCCATCCAGTTCTGTGTCACAGACTAGATTCAATGTTCCCTCTTCTGGACATGATGACTCCTCTTTCTATATAAGTTGTAAAAAATGATGATTTACAGAAATGCACCAGCAACATAAAATCCTTTTATAAATCTATTATTTTTATCAGAGCTATATGTAATTCACAATCTCAATACCAATTTTTATACATATATGATGCATTTTAATCATAATCCCCTCCTGTTATCTTCTTTTGATCCCCTTAGCAACTCCCCTTCCACAAAACCCCTTCATCTTCTTCCCAACTACAATTTGGATATAAAGAAGAAAAAAATACTTTAGACAACCTTTTAAAAGCAATACAAAAGAGAAAATTTCTTTTTGACATATATAGTTTCCACTTTTTGATTATTGTTCTTCCTAGTTGTAAGCAATGAATTAACTCAGAATTTTGATCATTAAATTAAGTTCCCTAGATAGTTCTATAAGCCAACTGAAAAAAAATTGATGACCCTATGTTATTTTCTAAAATACTCACACAGAACATGATATGGCTAGCAGACAATTTTTGCTTTCTTTATCAGGTATAACTTTTGACGTTAAAAACATCATATCAAAAGACATAAATAATAACCTTTAAATATAATTTATTATTTACCCAAGTAGTGACTTTCTTTTTAACATAGAAAGACTGAACTTATTATGGTATACCATATGCTTTTCTTCTCTGGAATTTCTCATTTGATTGGAATCAGGTATTACTAAAATAATTCCACAAAATTAATTACAACTCAGTTATTTGAAGCTTTTTCTATTTTCCCCTGTTTTTCTCATACAACAGCAATACGTTATTGGCAAAACTTTGTTGTCCAATGAGGAAATGATTTAAATCACTCCATTTTTAAGCAGAAAAGATGGCTTTTTTCCCCCGAAGACAACAACAAATCTTACAGGTGCACAACTAACAGTCATGAAGTCAGTTTATGGTAACTGTGATCACCTTATTGCCTTCCTGATGAGCTGTGACACTCCTCCCCATAAATTGTAAAGAATCTAAAAGGTTTAAGGAAGCCACAACTATTTTTCATTACGCTAAAAGCATAGCTACTAAGCTTTCCTTTTCAAAAAAAGATATCATTGTTTATTGTTACTATGCAATCATTCTGATGACATCTAAAAACATGTAAAAGCCATGGAGGTCATTGCACTCACCACTCAAGTGGAATTTTGTTGACTTTCATATGTTTTTAAAAAATCATGATACATAGTAAGAGTACACAGAGTATGCAGACAATTCAACTTACTTTAAGGGCATAGAGGCCTGACTTCCCTGGGACTTTGAAGAACGTTCCATCCCCTATCCGAGTGTTGGTATGAAGCATGGCATTCAAGCAGGCTAGCGGAGAGGTTCCACTAGGGGATAGAAGTGCAAGACAGGCAAACTTAGAAGCAGTGACTGTAGCAAAACTGTTCTCTGAGCCTCTTAAAATAAAAAGACCTTCTATATGCCTTTTGAAATATCTTCCCATCCTCACAAACATCTGCATCACAATAACAGGGGAATCCAGTTTTGCAAAAGTTAATCACATGCATCTGTTTTACAGGCTTCAGGCAAAAAGTCTCTGAAACTGAAATTTTGCTTTTACTCATAAAGCAACTAATACTATGCACGAAAGAAACCAAAGCCCAAACCTTTTAAGTGGTGTTATTTTGTAAAATAATGCTCTGAAGCCCCACTTTTGAAATATTACAGACAACTTGGAGGTTGCACTTGAATGGTCAGGAAAAGAAGTTCAAGGGCAGCTCCATCTCAAAGGTTGAAAGGCAACAAAAGAATAAGAAGAAACCAGGGGAGAACTGATTTGAAAGTATAACTATTTAGGCTACTCACAAGACAGCATTTCTCACAAGGGAAAATAAAAATCTGCACCTATGTTTGTTCTCTGATATAGCTTCTGCAGTGTGTTTTGAAGATGTGCCCAGATAATAGTGCTCTGGTAAATGAATGATGATATCAGTATTTAAAAGAAACCTCCACTAAACTAATGACTGAAAATATCAGACATGCTCAAACATTGTTGGAATGCATTCATGTTCTTAAAAAGATGATTATGAAATGAAGAATTCATATGCATTTATTGGGGTTAATTTCAGACCACATTTTTTGTTTTGCTAACAAACTAATAATTTTACAATAGTTTATGATTATTGCTTTAATTATATTCCACATACCTTTTATTTCTTAATATGCTAAAAGATCAGTAGTTGATCTCTTTGAGAAAGAAGCTCTTACTCACCCCTTCTGTTCCACTATTTATGAATTTTTAAAACCAAATCATTCTGGAATGTTTTTATCCCTTGATGTATCCCTTTTAAGATACTGAGCTTTCAAACATTGAATTTCTGTGTAAAAACATAATTTTGTGCCATTAAAGTTTTCTAAAAGCCAAGATTATCAACTCCTTTGCTTACTATGAAAATTCACCAGGAGTGTGAAATAGACAAATTTGCTGAGTTGCCAGAATATACAAAATTATCAGTTGTCTCTCCTATGCATATGGCCATAAGGTATAGAAGCATTAAAGAAATATGAATACTCTATTATTTTAGGAAAGGGCTTCTCTGTGCCAATTCATAAATGTGATTCCATTCCATTTAACAGGAAACAACAGTCCCAAATATAAATCCGGTCACAGAACAATGCAGCGGAATCACTGACACACACAAAGTAATAGTGTCGTGAGCTCATGAAACCATTTTCTTCCTGAAGCTCCAGGACCTCACAGACCTCATTTTATTATTTCCCTGGCAAAAGATGTCTTCTCATATTTAAGTAGACCCAGACATACCTATACAGTAAAATATATTTTATTTCCAGACATGTCTATGTGTGATAAATAAATAATGCAATGAATGCTATACTGAACACTACAAAATTTATATCTCTATACTATAATCTTTAGACAAAAAGGACAGAAAATTTGGAACTGCCTATGGTTATGTCAGATTTCTGAAACTTTAAATTAGTAAAACTGTCTAACATACAGACTTTCTGAAGGAACTTGGCAAGAAGATGTTAACTTGACAAGTAACACAGAATTTGATACATGAAAATGATACAATGTAGATTTTTAAAACTATAATAACTTAAGAGAATTCCTCAACTAACATGAAATCCCATAGTATTCTTCCTGCCTTTGATTCTTAAGTTTCTCATGGACTAAATTCCAAGAATTCAGATTTAGAATATATCAAGGGGAATGGATATTTAGAGGCAAGTAAAGTTTCTGAATAAATCCAGCATCATTGTAATTTATATTTTCTTACATAAATATATTTGTATAGGATATATTGGCTGATAAGCAGTAGTTTGATGGTTATGCTTGTTGTATAGGTATGTGCTAACTATCCAGTTTTATACAGATATGAGTATATTCTTATACTGTTCTATTTTCTCAATTCCACAGACTAGAAAATATGGACTTCTTTTTATTATGAAAAAATATATAGTGATAGCTATGGTTGTAATTAACTGCTTTGTAATAGTAATAAAACATGTATTCATATATATCAATTTTCATATTAATAAAAGAATATGTAAACTCAGTATTTAATATATATATCTCTTGCTATGAAAAATGATGAAGTAAATATGTTTTCCATCTGTATCCCCGGATATCACGAACACCTATGTAACAGTTATTTTCAATTTCATTAAAAATATGCTTTTTACAGTAATGCAAAAGTCTATCCCCTCAGCTGCAATGAAAATTTAAACTTCTGTAACATAATATTATATATGTATGTATATGAATACACATATAAATGAAATAATAAAAATCACTTTAACAAAATATGCCAGAAATTTCATCAGTTACTTACTTTCTAAGATGATGAATTGGAGGAACCATGGTATCCAGATTTGTGAAAGGAAAACAAAGAAAAAGGAAGGGGAAAAGTTAGTTTTCTCACATAAAACAGAATTTATTTTAGTATTTCACTAAATGGAGCAATGTTTAGGAATAGACTGAAGTCTTAAGTCTGGCTGCCAATGGAAATTTAGGAGAGGAAAAGGGACTTTAGCTAAGAGGTGACTCTGGCTTTCTTTCCTAATACTTATACAATGTTTCTACTTTGTTCACCACACACATGTATTTTTATTTGATAAATGCAATAAAAAATTAAAAAGCAGGGAAATACTTGCTTCCATTTTTTTTCATCCCCTACAACCGGGTCCTTTCCTACACACCTGCCAGGAGAGTCATAGAGCTTACTCTACTTATTGGTATTTTCCCCTGGAACATAGGAACCCTTCTGGTTTGTTTTCATTTCCCACAACCCCTGGAGCAGAACAGGGGTGGAATTTGGAGGCAGGGGCGCAGGCATAATTTAAACTGTCTAGACATCAAAGAACCCCCAGAGACACTTTAGAGAGCCCCAGTGCTATGTGAAAAAAAAAACATGACTTTATATCATCAAATTGCTGATGGAACACATAAAATTTCACTAACAGTGAATAACTTATGAAAGGAATGGACAGCATGTCTAGTTAAGTAATGTTAAAAACCAGGAAGAATACTGGGGAATGTGATTGAAAACACATTTATAGACATGATAATTACCACCATTAGAGGCACCTTTGACACAGAAAAATATTTTTTAAGATATTATTTAAGTGGCATAAATCTTAAACTATTTTATTACACTAATGTACTTAATAAAATGTTGGACAGAAGCTATTTCCTGTAAATATTTTTAAATGAGAATATAAAAAGTTAATCTTGGGCAATAAAAATCTCAACAAATTCAATAAGCAAGTTGAGTACAGCAGTATGAGAACAGCACTGTTCTGTGTGCTTTATTATAGTCATATACTCACCTTCAGACAAAACAGAATAATAGCTCCTTTCAAATATCCCTACTGTTAGCATTGAGAAAATATCTTCATTATAAAGGATATATCCTTAAGAATAAATTAGTTGTCTCTAGGGAAACATAAGTTTTTAAGTGTGGAAATGGGATCTTTGACCTCACTTAGTAAAAATTAAACTGCTTAAGCCCAGATTTGTGGATTTACACTTCACAAAGAATATTTTTAAAATGTTAAAAAACGAATATTGTACCCTTGGATTTATTTGAATATTTCTTTATACACAGGATGGGCCCTGCCAGTGGAGAAGAATTAGGCACTTTCGCCAGTGAATTATACCTTGTAAGCATACATAGGAATACTGTGACTGTTCACTGGTAAGTCAGTAACTTAGATGATTAAAACCTAGCCTTGAAAATAAAGACCAAAGTACTTCTTGCTGTTATGAAGTATTACTGCTATCAGGAAACCCTATGCCCTAAAAATAAATCCTTTATTACAAACTAAAGGTATGTGTTACCTGTCTTTTTAAAATTATATATGTATGCATGCAAATTATGTATGAAATTTTGCTATCTGAATAATATGCCTATGTTACATATGAGTTTTGATGATTTCTGAATAATCTCAACATATGACCTAAAAACTGCTGAAATTTATTTTGTAGACCAGAGTACGAAGCCTCATGATCCATGTTAGGAAACTCATTGGAGTTCAAAGGAGGAGGAGGAGTAAGAAAATCACAAATAAATAGGATCAAAACACATAAACTCAAATCAAAGATGGACCACTTGTCAAAAAAGGTACTTTATATATTCCTATGTGAACCTAGCTAATTATGTTCTTATGTTCTCTTTTTTTTTGGGGGGGGGGTACTGATGATTAAAACCCAGGACTCAAATTGTGTAAAGCAAGGACTTTACCACTGGACTACATTCTTAGACCTTTCCAAAGTTTCAGTACTTTGTACAATTAAATATTCAATATTCACAAAGGTAAGAGAAATGTGGTTTTAGCAGTCGTTTTATCCAGTGGAGCTATTTAGTCATAGATGGTTAAAATAAAGAACATATAGTGTGCAACTGAATTCATAAATATAGAAAAATTCAGGTTTAAAAAAAATTTTTTTCTGGTTTTTCGAGGTAGGGTCTCACTCTAGCCCAGGCTGACCTGGAATTCACTGTGTAGTCTCAGGGTGGCCTTGAACTCATGGTGATCATCCTACCTCTGCCTCCCAAGTGCTGGGATTAAAGGCATGCACCACTATGCCCGGCTCTAGGTTTAAAATTTTAACATGTAGCTCTGGTTGCCTTGAATTATATTAAAAATAAATTCTTTTTACATATATAAACAGATATTTGAAGTCAGACTTTTTACCTACTTTATAAAAACCACCCAGCAACTCATAAACTCATTATTTTGATATTTTGTCTTTAAAAAAGCAAAAAAAATCTCAAAACAGTAGTGTAAGTCCAATAATTTACTTATTATTATTTTAAATTAGCATCAATAGGACATTAAGCTCCAAATAAGCACTAGTGAGGTATATTTATCTTCATCTCATTATCAAAAATAAGTTTAAAAAAAGGAATACCTTTGTTGTATCATGTATCTCTGAAAATAAGTGAGGAGTGGCTGGAGTAATGGCTCAGTTAGTAAAGTGCTTGCCTTGCTGGCATGAGGACCTAGGTCGCTAAGGGTGGTGGTGCACATCTGGGGAGGTGGAGAAAAGTGGACCCCTATTGCTCACTGGCTGGCCAATCAGTGAACTCCAGGCTGATGAGAGATCCTATCTTAAAAACTCATAAACAGTGTAACTGAGGATAACACCCAAGGTTGTTCTCTGACTTCCACATATGTCAACACACATACAAACAAACATTTACACATGTATTTAAAATACACACACACCAAACCATAAAAGGCGAAAGATAGCAACAAACATCTATTACTACATTTACCACTGATAAAAGCATCTGTATCCTAAGTCTTTGCAAGTGTTTTCCAAATCCCTTACAACCAAGATGAATGTAAGCAGGATTCCCAGCTTTACAGAAGTGACCGAGGTCTAGAGACTAAGAAATACCATGAAGAGCAACATCAACTAAGGGACAGAGCTAACATCCAAATTCTATTTTGATTCCAAAGCCCTTCCTACTGCCACACATTTTCCCCATTGAATTGCCTCCTGCACTTATTCAACCTTGAATATAAAAAGAAGATTTAGCACTTGAAGGAAACACAAAGAGAAGCCAGATGCACAAGGCAATCACTTCCCCAGGGTTGGATTCAAATGTTATAAAGACCTGGGCTATAGAAGATGACTTTGTTCACTGTTGAGTTCATGAAAATTAATTCATGAATATTAAGAAAGAAAGAAATTTGCAGAAAATTCAGACCTATAATTGAGATGCTTCTGTGGAACTAGATCATTAAAGAAAACAAACTATTCATTGAACAAACATTTATTCAAACACTATATATGTCAAGCTAATCTTCAAATAAATTTGCACTCTGGCAGTGCTTTGCACATAATAGAAATGTATGCTGAGCTGAATTGAATTTTCTGAATACATATGTAAGGACAGGGGATTTGTGAGAAAGACAGCCTTGAGGCATGTTACAAAACAGAGGAAAATCATTTGGAATTTAAATATTGACCTAGTTTATTCCAAGGAGATGACCAGACATGGTCATGTGTGTATTTTGCCTGTCACAAACTACAAAATGCAGTGATAATCAACCCTGGCATCTGGTGGCTCTTATAGAATTTTATTCTACATACACGATTTCTCCACCTATGTAAAGCCAATGAAGGTACTTCCAATTATATAAAATATATATCTTCTAAAATAAAATTTCTTATAGTATAGAACAGACCATATCTAGCATGATAAATAATGTCCTATTAAAGTAATGTCTCACTGCATCAGCAGTTAACACTGTACCAGTCCCAGGGTGTCTGTGGAGTGAGTAGGAAACAATGCTCCAACACCTATTGTCAAATGACCCTGGGAAACAGCCTGCTGCACCCTTCACTTCTGAGCACACATTCTCAATGCACATGAAAATCTCTCAACAATTCTTAGCTCCACTCTCAACCTCATGTAAAAGAATTCTCTGTATTGTAGCATTTAGTAATGTCTCCTGCTGTGCTATGCCAAAAGTTTCCATGAGACAATGCTATCTATATTTGTTGAATCATTAGAAACTGCATAGGAATAACACTCCCAGGAATGTTTAATCTTACTAGTTAAATCTTTAAAATTATTTAAAATGCATAAAACTTCTATTTTGCCATGAAAAACAATGTGAGGTAATGATTTATCCTCTGTGCAGATATATAAAATTGAAGGAGAAAACTAAGAACTCCAAGTGGCATTGCAAAAAGTATAAACAGAGAATGTTGTATATTTTCAAAATTGTATTAGCTAACAGCCTCATGAGCCATGACTGAAACATCTAATTATTCCAGTAATTTTACTTCCACAAACTCTCATCAAAGTTCATCTTAAATTCAGATTTTCACTTTCTCACATCAATTCAATCTTTGCCTCCATCCCAACAAGACAATTCTCTGTCTATCTGTTTATAATAACCCCCTGCTATATGTTGTCCTACACAGTTGCCCAATTTTCCTATTAAAATAAATGAAGGAAGGAAGAAAGGAGGGAAGGAAGGAAGGAAGGAAGGAAGGAAGGAAGGAAGGAAGGAAGGAAGGAAGGAAGGAAGGAAGGAAGGAAGGAAGGAAGGAAGGAAGGGAGGGAGGGAGGGAAGGAGGGAAGCAAGAAAGGAAGGAAAGGAAGGAAGGAAGGAAGGAAGAAAAAGAAAGAAAGAAAGAAAGAAAGAAAGAAAGAAAGAAAGAAAGAAAGAAAGAAAGAAAGAAAGAAAGAAAGAAAGAAAGAAAGAAAGAAAGAAAACAAAAAAATAAATATACCAATCAGATTTATCCTTAGGCCATACCATTCAGGTACTTTGGTATTTTTTAAAAATCTGTTTTTATCACTGTCCACTAATGGAAATGCAAAATCCTCCTGCGGACTGTTGATTCCCATAAATGCCCTTGGCATCAATCTCACCTTCATCTGCTCCAAACCTCAGACTACTGCCCTTCCATCATCATATCCAACTCAGGAAGTCACCATGCCTTTGGAGTCCCAACTCTCTGTTTTGGCCATGGGAAGCCATAGTGCATGAAATCAATCTCTCCAATCATGCTTCATTTTGTCATTAAGTGCAACTTTTAAAGGGTTTTTAACTACCATTGGCATGGTGATCCACACATATCCCCTTCCTCGAGAACAATCTCAACACGTTTTATCTTTCTCATGTTTTGGCCTTAAAAACTGTTTAAACCTTTGACTTGCCTGCCCTTGTTATTTCCACCCAGTTTGAACACCCTATGTGGGAAAAATACATATTTATCTTTGTATTGCCTGACAAGCCACTTTCAGTCTTTATTGCTACGAAGCTGTTATCAACACTGATCTGCAGACACAAAGAACTTGCAAAGAATATCAGGAGTATTCTTTTCAATGAACTCATGACAACAATCCAATCTTCCAACAGTATATATCCCAGTCTGTGGTGGGTATTTTGTGATTGTATACACTGCAGCCCTTTGAGCAACACTTCTTTATTAATATGATCCCAGTGTCAGAATCAACAGGAAAGCCATCTCCCTGCTCCTATTGAACACAAGTTTTGAGTATTTTGCAGTTCATTAAGAAATAGAGACAAATAGCCTAAATTATTTTCAGTAGGAATACCAGACAAGCTTGCTGAGAATAAAGCTAAACTAGATCCAAGTGAAAGCAAACATGGAAACAGAAGGAAGAAAGGGCGTCTCATGGACCTCAACAGACCAATCCATCTGATGCCCCAATTAAGTAGGCCCATGAATAACAATGATTTTAGTACCTAATGGAGTGGCTAAAACAAAATGACTAAGATTCATTTCCTTATTTGTTACAAGATGAGTTTAAATAGGTGTTTTAAGCTTTTTCTAATCCCTTTCTGGTTAATAATGTCACTATCAGCTTCCCAAAATTCATTCCCACTGGGTTCCCATCTGCATGCTTCCCTCATCTTCAATGCCTTTGCTCATGAAAGCAAATTACCTCTCCTGCCCATCATGACCTTTTTTTTTTTTTTACACACTACTGGCATTGCTACTTATGCTTCTAGGACAACCTGTAGTTCTGGCCACTCGAGCAGCCATTGCTTGTGGTACTTAACAGATGGATAACTTTGGATCCATTAGCAGTTCACCATACTCCCTTCTTAGGGCCCTGCCAGCCTTGAGCACCCAGAAAACTTTCAGGGCTTATTGATAAGAGACATTCAGTTTACAAAGTAGAACAAAACCAAAAGTTTGGTAATTCCAAGAATTGGTTGAGGCTACCCAGACATGGGAGGGAGGAAACCTTCCACTGTAGTTAGGAATAGACCTAACCAATATGGGAAGACATTTAGCAGTGTCTAATGAGAAATATGCATGCATTATCAGTCAGCAATGCCATTTGTTGGTGTAAACTCTAAAAATATGCATAGCTTTATAAAGACACATTTGTTACAATGAAAAACTATAAATATTCTAAATACTAATTAATTATAGGTATTAATATACAGATACATTTTTGCCTAGGTCTTCCTAGTAAAAGTGTGAAATCTCAACTATAATAATACACAGCAAATCTTTGAAAGTGATTGCCTGTTAGAAGGAATTCAAAGAAACTTCAGCTTGCATATAAACTTAAATAGCAATTTCCAAAGACATTCACACATTTTTCCTAAATGTAACAGTTTTTAGCTTGAGGTGTATTAAAAATTGTCAGCTACCTTGTAATGAGAGTGACTAGGCAAAATGGATAGCATCAAGTTTTCAAGTTTTGCTAATCCAATCAAGTATTGGCATGAAAATGTAACTTTTTATAGAAAAGAAAGCATGGAGGACAAATGCATGGTCAGGACAGAGTGTCCCATATAAGACCATGATTAGTTGGCATTTCCTGAGCCTTGACTATGAAGAGAATAGAGACCCAATTCCAGAGGGAAGGTGTGTACCACGTCACAAAACATGGACACAGCCAAGAGCCAGCACTTCACAACTGAGAACATGGTGAGCTCCAGATGATTCTAATATCATCAGAGCAAGGGAAGACTTAAATTGAGATAAATCCAAATAGACCACTGAGGGTTTGCAGGGCAGATGGCAAGAGCTTCCACGGGCACTGGTGATAGGATAGAAATGTGCAGAAAGAGTCAAGAAGCAAATGGCAGGGAGAGTAGAGAAGACGGAGCTCCATGGCAGCTACTTGCCTGAAACACGCCAGCCACAAGCATGAGAAGGAAAAGCCAGGGGAAAAGACGCTGTCAACACGGTTTAGATGACAGAGGGATTTAGGAACTGTTTCAGACACTACAAGTGAATTGTGCGATAATGAATTAAGACAGACAATGGGAACATATGCATTTAGGATAAACATGGTGAAGTCAGTTCTGGGCTCACTATAGGAACGCATCTACAACTGAGATGCACACACGTGTCAGAGTCTGTGAACGACAGTCAACATAAGGAGATTTAAAATGGATATAGCTGAGTCACACCATGTACAGGAAAAGAAAAATCACTCGACAGAGCTTATTATACTCCAAACTTCATAAAACTACATCAGAAAATATTCCTGAGATCAAAGAAAGGAAAATGCCAGAAAAAATGTCCTTATATTATTAGGTGTACACTGATATTAGCATGTGGTTATTATTTGAAGCAAGGATAGATCTCAATGCACCAGTAGAAATAATCAATCAATACAAAGTACTAAGAGGATCTTGCCAGCAAGAATTTAACATACTTTTACTTTTTAAAGTAATATAAGTACATAACTAAACATACCAATTGATAGAGAAAATTCACTCAAAAATCTTAATGCCTCAAAATATATAAGCATTTTGTAATCTTTCATGTAGCTTATTTTAGGGATTTTTTTCCTATTTTAAATCTATAATTTTCCTAAGTGTTGCACATCAATAATTCATTTTATAATAAATTCTTTCCAATATTACCAATAAATAAATGAAATTAATCAAATAGTGAATTTTTAGAAATAATTTATCAACTTGCTTCATACAGTGGTCTTCAATCTGGCTGTATATTAGAATTTTAGGGGCATTTTTTAAAACTAATTTCAAAGACTCACTCCATACCATACCTATTTAACAAAATGAGCTCTGGGAAAGGCCCATATATCAGCATTTTCTTAAATATTTTTAAGTAATTCTAAGCTTCTAAAATATGTCTTTTACTCATAATAGAAATAAGCAATAATAGGAACCTCTTAGCCAATATATTTTCTTATTATCAAGAATCCTTTTTAAGATACATTTCCAGAGGTGAAATTACAAACTCACAACATATAATCTAATAACCTTTTGCATTGAATGCATTATTTTGGTGCATATCCTTGCCAGTAACCAATCTGCAGATTTGTCATTTTGACTTGAGGCAAAGTGCATGGGTTGGCTAACTTACTAGGTAAACAAGCATAAAACAATCACCAGGGAATACTTTAACATTCATTTTCACAATCATTAGTAAGAAAACATTCTTATCCAAATACATGTCTATTCTTTGGGTTATATGCACTCTGCTCATGTCTCAGACAAGAAGGGTTGATTTTTACTCCTTATTATTTTAATAATTTTATATAATACTTCTAATATATTCACTAAAATATTTCATTGATTTGTCATTTAATGTTGATTTTAATACACATTAGTCCACGGTGTTCGTATTTCCCTTAATAACTTATAGCTAGAAGAGATGATTTTCCTATCAAAGATAATTTTAATGTTATATTCTTTTCAAAATCCCCCCAATGATATTACTGTTTAAAATCTTAATTTTATATTGTATCTGTATCTTTTTCAACATAAAACATAGTAACACAATGCAAGTTTAATAAAAATGCATTATTTGCACTAGCTTTCCACAGTTCAGAGAGACAGAGTAGAGAGTGCCCTTGTCCATTACTTCATGTCTGATTCCTTCTCTCATTCCTGGTCTGGAAGTACTTTTCTGGAATTCCTTGATCAGCAGAATGTAAAGAGAATTCAACTAAGAATTTTGCTGGCTGTGAGAAAAATTTTACCTTTAAATGTTTGATAAAGGAAATGCCTAAAAATAACTCTACTTATCATTGCTGTTAAAACTGGCATTCAAACGACAAGCCAAACACCAATTTATCTTAGCTTTCCTCCTCCTTTGTCCACTTATATTCTCAAGGTATCCTATTTAGTGGTTTCTTCTACTTTAATTAGAAGTTCTATTTAACATATAAATATCTATCTGAAAAAAATAATAAATTATACCTATACACATATTAATGAATTCAAAAACAATGTTACGACTAGTTTATATATGCATTACTTCTATTTTATAATAGTAAGTGTCTTCCTTAGGAAAATATGCAGTTTGATGGCCGATGAGGTAAAATGTATGTTTAGCAAAGCAAAATTTCCTATACATTATGTAACAGCCATATCCACATTCCAACCAGGCTCACAGAGTCCCCCTCCCCTCAGAGAACAACTAACCCCAGTAAAGAAAAGGGAGAGAACAAGATGTAAATGAAATGAGGGTAGAAAAATCTATTTCCTACTTAGCTGACCAACTGAAAATTGGTTACATGTTTACTAAAGTTACATAAAGCTATTTATGTTTATGTAACAATAAGAAAGACACTGTTCTATCTTCCTTCGTTTTGTAATGTAGTTAAAATCACACCATGGAATATCATAGCTCATTCATCAAACATTTAAGTAAGTACAGCTCCAGTCCACACATTTAGCTTGAATTAATGTTACAGAGGCTTTATATGTCCACTTATAGCTTTCAGGAAATGGTTGCTTGAGATGTTTGCCACCCAATTGCATGGAATCAATATTTCACTTAAATAAATTTAGGAAATCTTAAGGTGCTCATCCAGCATCATAGCTAATTCATGGGTCACTAAGATTGCACTGATGTTGATCATCATTACATTTAAAGACCTTTACATCTTTGGTGAGGGTTGGGGAAGGCAGTGTTTCCTTAAGAATCAATAATATAAGCAATATCAGCATCCTGACCAAGGACAGCAATGACAGTGTTAGCATTATAAAATGTCTTCCTATCACCAAATGAGTTTATAAGCACAGAAACAATATTCTATCTAGCTTTGCCTGAAAATGGTCTCTAACTATATTGCTGCCCATCCATATTAAAAAAAGGAAAAGTATTATGGATCCAAACTTCATTGAAAATGAAAAACTACCATTTATAGAAATTCATACATGTCACCAAAATTCACTTCACCTACTTAGACATGGTTCCATATAAAAAAATAACTGTACAGATATATTTTTATAAATTTCCTATAAACTGTAAACATCTGATGTTTGTCTTTTTGCCTTTCTTTGAATAAATCACTATTTGACTGACTTCATGCATTGATCGTCCATGTGGTTTCCTGGGATGAAATAGAGGGTATCATTACTACATTTTCAGTACAAACAGTGAACAAGTGTCAGAACACAGACATAAAATCCAAATTCCAAACATGGTCTTCTCTTGAGTGATAAACATTTGCTGACCCTAAAACCATTCCTTTTTTCACAGGGCTTGTCAAAGAGAGTGTTAAGCAAACTGCAAGATTTAAAAATAAACATCAAGCTAGTACATTCCTGTATCTCTCATTTCCTCCTTAGTTTGTTCTTGCCCCTTAATAGGTTGTTTTTCTTCTTTTTTTATATCCTCTTTTCTCTGGGGACTCCTACCTCAGTCTAACATTTGCCTATATCCTCTTGTGTTGGAAAGACTGAGCTACAGAATCAGCCAGCAAAAGCTCAAATCCCAGAACTGCCACTTATAACTGTGTGAGGTTAGGCAACATACCCAACTTCTCTCAGCTTCAATTTCCTCATCTGTAAAATGAAGAAACAGCATCCAATTCTCAATGTTTCTGTGAGGATTAAATGAACTGAAATGCAGAAAATACTTGGCTCTGTGCCTGACACTGATCACTTACTGCACAAATGTTAGTTTCCTGCCCTTTTGTCAAAATGACATTTACCAACAGTTCTAATGATATTTACAGACACATGCATCTGTGTTTCCTTTCAGTTCTTTACCTGGATTCTATTTTTCAGCCTAATAAACTTCCTGTGTTCAACTCTCAATAAGCTTTTCATTTGCTGAAGAAAAATCACTGCAATAATATTACATACAAACAGAACAATCAAGTAGAGGTACGAAATTTCTAAGGAACATGTACAAAGTTGAGGAAACTTTAGCCTGCTCTTTGTAAGAATTTAAAATTCTTGAGATATGTAAGCAAAAGAAAAGGCAGTATTTAATGCTGAAAATTCCTTGAAGTACAATCCAATTTGATTCTCAGTAGAACTGTCAGAATAATGAATGGCTTTCAATGGAGACAAAACAATACACCCACTGAGAAAAATAGCCCTCATCTTTAATAACATGTATTAATAGAGTTGGGCTACTTTTCTCCGAAAAGTCCTAAGCAAATGAGTGAAAAGGTACACCACGACTTCCACAAGAAAGATAATAGATATGAAGTCAATGTTCACAGGAAAAAAGGCTCATCATATATTCCAGAAAGGAAAATCAGATATATTTTGCATGTATATGCATATGTCTATTCACACACATGTAAGTGGGCATGCATGTGTGTGCCATTTGTGGAGGGGCCAGAAGTTAGCATCAGGTATCTTCCTCCATTGCTCTCTACCTTATTTATTGAGACAGGGTCTTCACTTGAACCCCGAGCTGGCTGATTTGGCTGGTCTAACTAACCAGTCTGTCTAGTCTCCAGGTTGTTGAAATTACAAGTCACCTTCCAGGCCACGCTGGCATATCTACTGTTTGTGCAGCAAGTGCTTTACCCACTGAGCCATCTCCCCAGTGCTAAATCAGATATTTCTGTCTGATATTAAAACAGAATTTTTATAATTGGATAAATTTGTGATTAAAATATGGCCACAGTTTATACAGACTGAAATTCAAGCAGAGAAGTTAGAAAGAACACTATTGCCTTTAGTATTTTTGACTCCCAGCAAGTCACGCTTTCTCAGTTCCCAGTCTAATCTGCACTGTCACACTGGTGAAACGGAAATGACATGTGAGCGACTGTAAATCAGGGAAACACTCATTCAGATCACACTGTCTGGCCTTCAGGTACCTGGTTGTCCTCTCATGTTCACTAAACATGAAGCGGGAATGAGTCACTACTATGGGGCTCCATATGGGAAGACCCTCAATTCCATTTCACCCATGCCTCTATCTGGTACCTACCCGGAAGGAATGAACGGAACCACTCCAATGCAATCCCAGCCACTCCTGCTAGTTCAAGCATTCGGTTCAGCATCACCTCATGACCAACACGAAAGCAGCTGATGCGCTAATACAATCATCATGGAAAGTTGTCCCAAATCCTTCATTCGAGGAAGAGCCTTCATACACACCAACGCTGTCTCCAAGCCATGCCGGGGTCTGAAACCAGACTGGAAAATATTATATATGTGTATATATAGTACAACTCCCACAAACCACTCTTCTATTTATCATGTTTATTTATAGCCACTAAATCCATCATTCATTCATATATGTGTGTCACACACACACACACACACACACACACACACACACACACACACACACAGTCTTTTCAAGGAGAAGATACGAACATTTGAGGAAAAGCCCTTCCCATAGGAGAGGGGAAACTTGGAAGTACAAGGAGACCTGGTTCTGCCTAGTAAGGTAGTTGAGGTGATCCAAAATGGAACATACTTTGACCTGAAGTGAAGAGAGAAAACATAATATTGATTTCTAAGGTTAATCTCCTAAACTTGGTAGGACAGGATCAAACTATTCTGATAGTTTTGAAGAAGCCGTAGAATTTTAGTAGATAAATAGAAATATCAGATTAATTCTTAAACCTCTATTTGGTTTGAACACCAAATTTGGCTCCACCAAATCCCATTGTGTGGATATCTTTTCATAATTATAGTGACCATCACCTCAACTACTTTATGAGAGTCTTTCTTGATTAAACAGATCTAGGCCATGCTTATCATGGATACTGGGCTCAGAAACTTAGGGTGAACAAGTTTAAATTGTAATAAAAATATGAAATGATCAATGGAGCCATAAGATCTATTATATCTTTAAAAACAAATAGAAAACAACTGAAAATCAATTTTCTTTCTTTCTGCTAAATGATATAGGCTTTTCAGAAACAATGTATTGATAAGACATACAGTTCTCAGTTTAACCAGAGAAGTCACGTTTATATTTCCTTAAGACCTCTATTATGAGACTGAAGACTACTTCCTTTTTGCATAGCTTTTTAACCTAGAATAATACAATATTGACAGCTATAACTTTCAATCCAAAAATTTACCAAGGTTCTATATTTATAAGATATGTTCAACATAAAATTAAATGAGTTAAATCACTGCAGCATTACTTTATATGTACATAACCTAAATTATTTTTTAATCAAGCAAATAGCTACATATGAAACTGTCACATAAAATTCTACTTAAAGTTAATATAATCATGCTTTTCTATCTCCATTTCACTTCCTCTACTGGCCAGGCCCATGTAAACCTTGTGAGTAACATTCAATTTATATTAAAATACAAGAGTCAAAGTGTTCAACTGCTGCATTGTCTCCTCTGCCCACTTGGTATATGCTTTCACTACCAACTCAATTATTCCTGTGTATGAAAAACACCCAAAAAATTTTTCAAACAGGTCTGGACTTGCAATTTCTACTAAACATTATGTTTTGTGGGTCAGTCTGCACTAACTTCCTCACATCTCATAAAAAGTAACATGTTTCCCACTATGCATCATGTAAAGAATGAATGGCTCACCTAGGCAAAAGACTCACAAAAATATATTTTAAAATTCATAAGTATATAAAATTAGTCCACGTTGTTGCTTAGTTGCTTCAGATTTATAGTCTGTTCGGTGCATTACATTGCATACTACTGAGCTCCTGTTGTATAACCTGATAGTCTGACCATAGTACAGTAAATGTATAGGTCTTTTAAAGTCATCCTTAATCAGATACTAGCTAAAAAATCTACAAAGTAAGAGATAATCAAATAAACATTCATTGTGATATCCACCATGTTCTAGGAACTGCACAGGATATGCAAATAGGAAGAAGGCCTGTAACTAGCTATCAAGAACTCAAACCTTAGTTGAAAGATAGACATAAAGAAAATAAGTAAGACAATGATACAGTGAGAACTTCCCAGAGAATAGAAAAGAAGGAACTATGGAGAATGCTTACCAGGGGAGGTGGTAATCTGTATTGTACGTGAAAAAAAAAAAACAGGTATAATCATGATAGTGATAATAATAGACAAGAAAAGCAAAGCTGTTAGAGTATGTAATTTAAAAGAACCATAAAGCTCAATTTATAATCTATTCATAAGTAAAATATATTCTATGCTATATTTAGTTTAATAGCCAATGAAGTCATTTGACTGTCATAGAAATAGCATACTATGAACATTTAATAAATAGTACACAGAGACTCTCAATGAAAGGGCACAATTTTATAGAATTTCCAATGAATTATTTCCTACATATGTAACTGTAGCTCTAAGGAAAAGTGGTTTTGTTCACTGAAGTCTATTTGCCAAAATTTCACTTGCGTATTTAAAGTTTCATAATTCAATTTCAAATAAAACTTAGATGACAATGTGAAATATGGGACTTTAAGGCACTGTTTTCCCCCAAACATTACAATTACATAAATAGCAGGATACTACACATTAACATATCTGAGGTTAGGCATGGGAGAAGAGTGAAAATACCATGCCAAGATTATACACTCAGAAGGCTAAAGTGTGGGAGCTGGATAAAGAAATACACTCTTCCACTTACAGATAAAATACTCCCTCATTTATGCTTCAAGAAATCACTTTTTTTAGAGTAACAACATTAGTCCTTTGTTCATGTCACACAAAAACCTTGTGTTCTGCTCCATCAAGAAACAATAGCTTTCAATCTTGTTATGGAAGCTTAATTAAGAATATGAACTATAAAAATAAATAAAAGTATGAACTAGATCCACTTAATGGGATGTCTTAATGTCTACATAAAATGAGTAGCATAGGCTGTTATATATTTCTTATTGAAATGTGAAACACTTTGTGTGTGCCAAAATGCTACTGTAAAATATGTCAGAACACAACTTGGAATTCATTCCATCATGATTCAGTGTTTCCAAGTTGCTAGCAAAGCAGTCAACAGAAATTTCCTACACCAAATATATTAAAACTGGCAGCACATTTTCAAAATTATTTTATCTTTAGAACAGCCTCATGATGCAAATAAAGTTATAATTTCACTTACTTTACTGGAAAGAAAAAGGAAGAAAAACACTGTGTGACTTATCCAGGATAGCACATTATGTTACAAGCAGAAATAGAGCAAGAATTCCCATTTCCATTCAATCAATCAGAAAATATCATCAGCCTATTATATGAAGAGCACCATAGGGAAGAGAGAGATCAATGAGACATGAACTCTACCATTAACAAAATCACAGTCCTATTACAACAAGGGAAACTCAAGAGAGTTTATTAGATGTCATAGCAAAGGAGCATACACATTATATTAAAATGGAATAGCAAGGGAAATGATAAATTTAAGCTAAGGAAGTTAAAGAATTCTTTGTGGAGGAGGGATACATGACATTTGAAATGGGCCTTGAAGACAAAGATGAAAAGAAATACCAAGAGCCATTAGGATGGACATATTCACAGACACCTAAAAATGCATGAAATGTTTATGTAATACATAGTGATAACTTTATCAGATATTCAAAACAAAATGTTGATATATATTTAACAGAAACAAAACCCAAATATTAAATTCAATGAAAAGAGAAAATGGGGGAAGCTGGTAGCTATTTCAGAATAAGGATCCTTCCTTGCACTTAAGACCACCAACTACCCAACGTTTTATCAGAAAGTATGCCTCCCAAAAGAGTACTGTATTCCCTGGAATAGCAAAGGTACCTCACCATTCTTGGACTCCCTCTAAAAAGACTAACATAGCAAGTGAACTCCAATTACATTGAGCCACATTTTTTTTTGAGGACTTCACAATACCTGAGCCAACTTACATATTTGCTTATAATAATGGGTTATGGTATAAACTAATATCAATCAAAAGTCATGTCTCTGCTCTCAGTGCTTAAAATATAATTAAAAATAAGCTGAAAATATTGTGTTGCAAAAAGCTTTATAAAGTCAGCAATAAGCCTTTAAAACGTGTTTTAACCCTATTCTTAAATTTTAATCAACATAACGATTCTATATAACAGAACAGGGATCACCTTTATTTTATAACTAAGGAATAAAACAATGTGTAATGAATTAATTACAAAGTAGTGAGACTGTCTCAAATTATACTGAATTTAATCTCATTTAGGCAGTTAAAATAATCAATTGATAGATGATAGGTAGATAGCTATCTTATATACTAAAAGCTAAAGATCTGCTCACTAAGAGGAGTAAAATGAGTTAGCAATATCAGAAAAAAGAATCAATAAATAAACTGGCTTTTGCTGTAGGTGAACACAGGGTGACAATATTTCCATTTACCTGTTGGGCCTTTCATGCCATAATATATTTTATTATGTATATTTAAATAGTTCTTTGGAACCTAGATTTATATGGCAACCAGAAGGAAATATAATAAGAAAAATAAAAATAGTATGATATTTAAGAATATGAGTACATAAGAAACAAAGTCTGAGAAAAATAAAATCATAGGTGCCGTATGACCCTTTAATTCAAACTTAATATACCTGTTAATTTTGAGCACTGAGAGCAGAGACACGACTTTTGATTGATACTTAGTTCATAACATAACCCATTATTATAAGCAAATGTGTAAATTGGCTCAGGTATTGTGAAGTCCTCAAAAAAAAAGTGGCTCAATATAATTGGAGTTCACTTGTTATGTTAGTCTTTTAGAGGGAATCCAGAAATGGTGAGGTACATAGGCAGTTCTCCTAGCTCTTTCCTAGCAAATCTTATCATATTCACTGGAAACTGACATAGGAATAGTCAATAAAATGATCTCTGCATTTTCATTGGCTCACTGGCTGTCTCTATCAGCCCACAGCAAGAATGTACAGCAATTTCCCTTGGTCTTTCATTTGCCGAGATCTTGATAGCCAAAAGGAACCCATGAAACCAGAAGCAAGAATTTGGGTTTTAAGTCTAAAATTATAGTAACAATCTCTCTTGCAGCCTAATTCTTGCCAACAGTTTTACAAACCTGTACTACAGGAGTCCAATGAAATCAGGTAACAGGAGACAGATAGATCAGTGTAACCACATCATTTTAGATAAAACAAATCGAACACGTTCCTTCCAATAGGATCTCAGATCAAGCCATTTATCTTTTCTTCCTTATACAGGACCTTCGTATATTCTCAAATTCCAAAAGCATCAGTGTCTTTGAAGTTGAAATACTCACTAGCTTTATTATAGACAGCCCATGTACCTTTTCTAAGCCTGAGTGTATCAATCTGTAAAACATGAATCTAAGGCTACATAATCTGCAAAGGCCTTACCAGAAACAAAATATTATAATAATTCTGAAAGAAAATTCATTTGCATCTTAGATTACATCCTAATTGAAAGGGGGGGGCTCTGTGAATGATCTGGTTTAAAGAGAGTTTACAATGAGTTCTCCAATCATGCCTTTATGTTGGAGCTGTAATGATCCCAGTAAGCAGTCTTTTGTAGAAGTTAGTGTTGACCTTTGCCTTAGCAACAACATAACTCCCCAGCCATTGAGAATAAGCCTCTCCTACCCTCTTGGTATAAAGGAAGACTTAAAATAAAGGGGGAGGGGTTAAGAAATTAGGAATTTGAACAATGCAAAGGGGAAAAGTAGCTTTTAAATTTCAAGAAGCTCAAAATGCCTCCCAACTATTTCAAAATCCCTTATCTCTTTCTTATAAGAAAAGAGTGAGGACAATAGTTAGCTGTTATCAATTACACAAAATAATTAATTAAAGAGTGAAAATGAAAAGTTCAAACTGGCTTTTTTGGTAATATTATATAAAATATGCCTAAAATAATAAATGAGTGTTCATCTCAATAATTAAATTAACCATTTTCATTACTAAAGCTGGGCTATTTAAACCTTTAGCAGAGGGCTGGAGAGATGGCTCAGTGGTTAAGGCACTTGCCTCCAGTGCCTTAGGACCCAGGTTCAATTCCCCAGTACCCACATAAGCCAGACCCACAAGGTGGTGGCCCTGGTGCTCGCTCATGCGCTCGCTCTCTCTCTCTCTCTCTCTCTCTCTCTCTCTCTCTCTCTCTCTCTCTCTCTCTCTCTTCCTCTCTCTCTCTCTTACCTCTGCTTGAAAATGAATAAATAAAAAATAAAAATTTAAAAATTTAAACCTTTAGCAGAAAGCCAGGCTTGGTGTTTAATACCTATAATCGCAGCATTTGGAAAGTAGAAACAGATCAGATCAAGACCAGCCTCCGTTACAGAGCTAGTTCAAAGTCAGAGTGGGTTACATGAGAGCCTGTCAAGAGGGAAAGAGAGAGAGAAAGAGAGAGAGCAAGAGGAAGGGAAGGAGGGAGAGAGAGAGGGAGAGAGGATGGATGGAAGGAAGGAAGGAAGGAAGGAAGGAAGGAAGGAAGGAAGGAAGGAAGGAAGGAAGGAAGGAGAGAGAGGGGAAGGAGCAAGGGCTAGAAAACACAAGAGTGGTAAAATCTGATTTGGTAATTGCTAATAGAACTTCTTCTTCATGGCTCAGCACTTTTCTTCATGGAGTGGGGGAGTGGGGAATTCCAAAGTGAAACCTAACACTGAACAACCTAAAATTGGAGTCATTCTTTTGACTATCCATTAATAACAACCAGTTTCAACAACTTTTTGTGAATGTCACTGTTCTGTTTCTGGTAACCAGTGTCTCCCCTTCAATGAACACAAGCTGAATAACAAGTTAAACAACAATCACTATACAATTTGCTAAATTTCCTGCAGACATGCTCAAGAAGAACTAAGACAAGAATTTGAGAAAGGCATAGTGTAAGAGTTAGCCTACATTATAGAAATAAACAGGAAGGAGTCATGTTACTATAGTTCCCAACAGAAACAGAGTACATGGGTGTTAGGAGAGTCCATGGACAAGTGGGCATGGCACAGAAAACAAGACAGCATATTATTTATGATGATTCTCTGCTTAAGAAATCCCCTAAATGAGGTGGTGGTCCACTTCTGAAACTATACTCACTCATTCATTTGGGCTTCCCTGTCTTTCCCTACTCACAGCTCTTAAAAGAAAAACAATATTAGGGGGCCGGTAAGATGGCTCAGTGGTTAAGGGGCTGGACTGCATAGCCTAACAACATGGGTTCAATTCCCCAGTTTATATATAAAGCCAGATGCACAAAGTGGCACATGCACCTGGAGTTTGTTTGCAGTGCCTAGAGGCCCTGGAGCACCCATGTGCTCTCTTTCTCTCTTAGAATAAATAAATATTTTTAAAATATTTTTTAAAATATTAAAAACTAGCCTCCCAATATCCCCACCTTAATGTGTTTGAAACAATTGCCTTCTATTTTTCACTCAGTTGTTTCCACAAGTATATAGACTGACACCCTATAAAGATACCTTTTCGGTTATATTTCCATTTTGTCAGCAATTATGTTTTGACAGCTCAATTCCCCGGGAGGCATTTAAGGTTGTAAGTCCAGGAATAACAACAGAACAGTGGTAGTCCTGTGAAAGGTCTGAGAACTTTTTCCCTGAAGATCTCTAATTACCCAACATCATTCCTTACTCACTACAAGATTATCTTCTAAAAAAACAAAACAGTAAGAACTTATGTTTGAAATATGTCTACTAAAATCAGTAGCCCAGATCTCCACTGGAAATCATCCTCCTCACATGGGTTAAATGTAAAAATTAACATAAATTTAAGGATTTGCATTCTACAAATCTAAAAAGGCTATGGTTTTTCTCCCCTTCCTTCCTGCTTAAAATTAAGCTATTAACTAAAATAGTTTTAACACACCTATTTACAATCCAGATATGAAACTGTTTTTTAGGCCTTTTCTTTGTGTATGTGGTATGTGTGCGTGTGTGTGTGTGTGTGTGTGTGTGTGTGTGTGTGTGTGTGTGTGTGTGTCTGCATGTTTGTAGGCAAATGTGTAGGGTGCAGGTGGGTGACAGGGACTGTCTTCCTCAAGTGTTCTCTTTCACTGAGGCCTAGTCTCTCACTGGAATCCAGAGCCCACTCATTCAACACGTTTAGCTAGATGGCTTGCCCCAGGCATCGCTTGTCTCTGCTACTGGGATTACTGGAAGTCACCACACCAGCTCAGCACTGATGTGGGTGCTGGTATTCAAATTCAGGTCCTCACGTTTGCACATTATCAACTGAGTCATTTCCCCAACCTCTATGAGTACTATACATCAGATAACTACCAAATAAGGTAGGGGCATATAGACTTAATAGAATCTCATGCTATACACAAAAGAGTTTTTAGACTCAGCTTCCAATTTTTCTTTTTTTATTTTATTTTATTTATTTATTTATTTATTTATTTATTTATTTATTTATTTATTTTTTTGGTTTTTTGAGGTAGGGTCTCACTCTAGCCCAGGCTGACCTAGAATTCACTATGTAGTCTCAGGGTGGCCTTGAACTCATGGCAATCCTCCTACCTCTGCCTCCTGAGTGCTGGGATTAAAGGCGTGTGCCACCACGCCCGGCTTCAGCTTCCAAATTTTTAAGAGGGTTAGGGACAGCTGCTGTAGCATCAAACTCTGAGACTTCCAATCCCAGGGTTAACACTTGCTGCTTGATGAACTGTCTCATAAGGTGATGTAATCTTATTGTCCTCATTTTATTTATCAATAAAAATTATCTGTAAAAATAGAAATAGTAGTATATCTACTCAAACCTAAGCTTTCTTCAAAAGTTAATGGTAGGTCAAAACTCAACTTCCACAATGGAGTCCACCCACAGCACCTCACCTCCCTCCCCCCAACCAGTGTGGCGAATTTCAGAGAAGTGTCAACATGGAAACCAGACCCCAGCAGGAATTGAAAACAGGAGATTAAAGCATGCCTCATAAACAGGAGTTACAGATAAAGCCTGCCTTGTAAAGCCCCTCCTGCTGTGTCTCTGGCTGGAAGAACTTTCCTTGTCTGATGCTAAGAGCTACATGAGCACCTGGGCCCTCCCCCCAACCTGGGAGCCTACGTGACAAATTCCTGGACTTCAGTTTCACTTCTCCCCCTTATAATCCTAGATCTGACTTTTTCAGGGGCTTTTTCTCCACTCCAGGGAGATGACCGTAGCTTGGTGTTCTTTCTCTGATTAAAGCCTTTTCTTTCAGAGTGGTCTCATGGTGGTCTTGGTCACTTTTAACCCTTACAGTTAACATATCCAAAAAGTTTATAACATGTGTGATGGTTAAATTTTGTTGTCAATTTCACCTTTTAGTAATCTTGGGTGGGTCTCTGAGGGTGGGACAGGATATATAAGGAGGCTCAGGAGAACTAGAAACAAATACCTCTTCCCAGGAGGGCAGTGCAGGAAGGAAATTGCAGAGACTCAGGAGTAAACAAGTCTAGAAAAGGGTTGCAAGACCCTGCCCAAGGCTATATAAAGGGGAAGGAATTTTTTTTAATAACAAACACCTAATATTTATTAATAAATTAGTACACTTGAAGGCATTTCTTTGATATCAGTTCCTCACCATTACCCACCACACTCCCTCCCATTTACTATTGTGTGTGTGCTGCTGATGTTGATTTTTCCCTGTCTGCTTAGACTGTGAAAAGGGGCCAGCCTCTCTCACCACTATGAACTTCCCCTGGATCTGTAGCTTCAATAAATCCTTTCCTCCCCAAACTGTGGCTGGTTTGGAGGTTCATCCCAACAGTGTGTGGCTGACTATGACAACATGATAATGGAATAATCAATAAATATTAATTTTCTTTTTACCATCAAGCCTCTAATTTAGCAATCTGCTTGACATGCTACATAAAACACAGTATCTTAGCCTTATGCCAAAAAATTAATGAAAATTAATTAACATGCGAGTTCATTACTTTATTGATATTACTATGTATGATACCTTTACAGACATGTTAGAATATCACACATTTATGAGGAATTTGAGAACTAAATAATCCCAAAATACAAAAATTAAAATAAAAATATAATACACTATGTCTAAGATATCAGATGTCACAGAATAGAGGAGTGATGACCTAATTAAATAACACAAAGGAAATTTATCTGGAACAATATTTTTAAATCCCAAAACAGAGATTAAAATTTTGTGGATCTATTAACCCAAAGGACCTCTACAATCTGAAGAACACAGCAGGTGCTTAATAAATGCTAATAGAATGAATAGTTACTTAAAACTTCCACAAAGTCTCCATTAAAATTAAACCATGAATAGACCATGTATAGCCTGAAATTGTATAATGAGATTTATATATCTATAAATTTCATGTCTCTGATTTCCAATGATTTGACTTGTAAGCACTATGGGCATATGCAAATACATCATAAAAAATAAAATAAAATAAACAGACCAAGTGATGATTCTAAGCAGATTGAATAGACCTGAAACCAAGTACAAGACCTTGAACTTCATACAGCACAGGCTTTAATAAATGTGTGTGTGTGTGTGTGTGTGTGTGTGTGTGTGTGTGTGTGTGTGTGTAATCCTCTGAATCACAGAACTACACTTAGTAATTATCAATATGAAATGCCTTCGGTATTTAGGAGGAAGCATATGATAAGACTTTTTTTTTCATAACAGAACTAAGACTTAGTCTTAGAAATTGAGCACTACAGCTTTTAGAAACCCTGGCTCAACAATACACCATCATTTTTATTCCCTCTCAAATGAAATCCACTCTAAAAAGAAGTCTCCATGTCAGCATATCAACTGTTTTGCATTTGAATTATGTTGTCAAGTTCAAAACAATGAAGCAAAACTAAAAATCATTTTGGCATGTGGCAATTAAGAGCACAAGCAATGAAATGAGAGATGAAGCAAAAAGCACCACTTGGAACAAAATTAAATAAGACCACCCCATTACTCCTCCCTGTGATTCTAGCTTGCACAGGATACATAGACCCGTTCGTTGCACAGTACAATTTTACATCCATTTCTGGTTCTATTTCTGCACTGAAATATTTATAGAGTGCTCGAGGTTTCTGGAGTAAATTATACCTAGATCTTGGTAAAGCTGAAATCACTTAAATTACCTTTTTTGTTCAATTATTTGGAAGAATGCAGAAAGAACTTAACAGAATAAAGAGATGTGTTAAGCAATGGCCATTTCATAGCTATAATTTCATAGCTGGGTGGAGATTGATGCCTTGAGGATTAAAGGCAATCACCACAACTATTTTTACCAAAGGCTTCAAATAAAATTAAAATCAAATTGTATTATTTGAATATACCCATTCTACTTGAACATGAAACTTAAGCTAGGTATCTACTGGTTGATGTGTTAGGAAGAACACAGGAAAACACATATTATCAGCATACAAAATATAGGAACAGTGATGTGCATAATCCTAATTTTAGGAATATCTTTTACAAGGAATCAGATACTCAAATTCCTAGATATATCAGGAATTTTGGAAATGTTCCAAGTTCTGAATCACTGTTACAAAGTGAACATTTCTCTCTTCCCACAGTACAGATGCTGATCCCTTAGATCTCACTGTGACTACACTGTAGCCTTTAGGGAGCAGTTAAAGTTAATGAGAGTGGAGTTCTGATCTGATGGGATTAGTATCTTGGTCAGAAGTGACAAAGAGCCTGCAATCTTTCTGTGTGGCTAGACTAAGGAAGCTATGTGAAAACTACAGGAAGAGTGCAAAGTATAAGCCAGGAAGAAGGGTCTCTAGACAACAGTATTAATATCCAATATTAACTTGGATAAAATTCTGTAACTAATTTCACCTAGTTATCACAACACATGTAACTTTTGACTTATCATTCACTGACAATGTTATCTGCTATGGAATATTTTAGAGCATCAGTTTTAGAAATGCTACTGGCATTGGTTGGCCAGAACAAATAGTTCTAAACACAGGTATTCTTATATAAGATGTTCAGATAGGATGACAGTATAGTAATTCAGGTAAGAAAAAAATATGTGCTTGAATTATGGTGAAAAATGAAAAGCAGATAAGAAAGATGTACTCGAGAAGCAGAACACACACTCCATCAAACAACTGGCTGTGAGATGATGGGAGGAAAAAGCTGAAAATCACTCCAGGAGACATTTCTACTCTCTAAACAATAAGTAAAACCAAGAACTACATTATTCTAAATTTCTGCTTATATCCATGCACGCACGTGCATGCACACACACGTGCACATGCAAATTGCCCTGAGCGTGTTTAATAATACCACTGTCTCATGCATCTCTTCTCAATGGCTGATTGAGCACAACATTTACACAATGAGAGAATTAGATGTTAACAAATGGTAGGGCTGACGCCATGCACTGCTGCTGGAATGCTAAAATGCAAGGCTCCAACACGAACAAACTCCACCGCAACTTCAATATGAAGGGAGGATTGCCAACATGGACACTGGAGATAAGAACTGATTCCGCAATAGAAATTATTTGTGTTTCTTCCTTACTTCCTTATCTCTAGACGAAACATTTCAGAAGCTAGAAAACACCACCTCCTATAGCACTAATTAGCAACATAAATCTCACCAACGTCAAGAAATATTTGTCACTATCCATGCTAATAGAATTCCTGACCATTTATCCCTTAAAAACAGGAGACCTATAATAAACCACTGCTTGAAGTGGAGATCCAATTTTCAGCATATCATCACAAAGGCTCAGAGACAGAAAACATGCCTGAAAACAGGAGGTAGAAGCAAATCTATTCTAAGAATTAACCATGGCAAGGAAAAGTCCTCAAGCATGCTAGAATCTCAGCCTGTCAAGTTCATATTTCACATGGCAAAATTTAAAATATGTCCACATTCTAAGTAGCACTAACACCAATAGAGATAAATTTTAAGGGATCCATACTGAAATATATAATTAAACAATTATTCCATGTACTGTTAATGAAGTCAAACACATTTTTATATACTAAGGCATCTATAATATTGTAAAAATATACACCATAAATATTGCCTATCTTTCATGATATTTTATGTGGTGTGTGTGTGTGTGCGTGTGTGTGTGTCTGTGTATTTTGTTTATGACCCTCTTACTTTCTTTAGAAACTGTTTACCTATTGTTTCAAATAATATAAAATCTTTATTATAGTTCATGCCACATTAGTGATAGGTATCGTGTAACAGTATGCTCAGCACATAACTAATTCTCACTGATGAATGGCCACTTCAGTCTTGCTAGGTAAGCAATACAAGCCTTCCTCTATGACTTTATGGCCTCTGGCTATGCAGTGTTAACAGAGCACTCATTCATTTGGAAGCATCGGGTTAAAAATTACAAGACATGACAGAGAAAAACACATCATTAGGCATCAAAAGTGCCTCAATCTTCTTTGTACAGGAGTAACTTCTGAATAAGAAAATAAAATACAGAAAAGCAACATTGGGAGAGGCCCACAATCAGCCCAAACAAAGTATCAGGAGTTACTCTTGCTTTTCTGAGGAAATACAGTTACTGACTGCAGACAAGAGCGATGTCAGCAGCAGCCTCGTGCCCCAAGGAAAGGGAAATATTCAGCTTTAGAGTGCACAAAAATAAAATATCCATCCACAAAACAGCAGGCTGCAGTATATACATGCCCCCTCTATCCAAACATTGTGGCTACTGGATTTTAAGATCCCCACCATCTGAACAGCTTTACAGACAACTGTCACTGATTAACTGTTGACAACCAATACACATGAAGAAACAGAAGTCAGAATCAGTCAAGCAAAAAATATAGATGGGGAAGATACTTCATAATATAAAATCATAGTGACAAATGCTTCTGTTCTATTATTTGGAGGGAAGTACAATTTACCAAAGTTATTTCATTAAAAAGAGAACCAGGTCTAGAGCAATCATGATGCAACCATTAATATTTTTTCAAAGAAAATTCTACATACACTGAAGATTTCTTATGTTCAGATTTGTTTAAAAACTCACCTAGAAAGTTCTTCATTCTGGCTTGTGCAATGAGAATTTAATCATACTCTACATATTTCACTGGTAACACGTAGGTAATATAGAAAATCTGTCCTCCTTTTATCATGTCTATATCAAAATCAGTATTTTACAGTGTCACTTGAGAAGAAGACAGCATAAAGTATCAAGAATTTCATCTCTAATAAAGTAGCACTATTGTATCTGCTAAATACATTCAAATATTCACATTGGCATTGTCAAAATAATTGCTGTAGGGCTTTTGTAACTTACAAATTTAAATCAGTCATTTTTACTGTTTTAAAATAAGCAACAGAACAATAACTACGTCTACACAGACAACATTCTAGAGACTGTCACGCATATATTTAATGGGCCTGTCACAAAACTTCTGAATAAGATAAAAAGTACATGTTAGTTTACAAGAAGCTTCTAGCTATTATTGTAAGCCAAACTGGGCCAATTAACATCTTGACACAAAAGAGGATTTGATTCAATGACCAATGGTTAACTATTTGCTGAAGTCAAGGACAGTAAGTTACCTGCACCTTATATAGCTCATGACATCTAGAACAAGGACAAACTGAAGGTCAGCAAGGTAACCTCAAGAAACAGGCCTCACACAGAAAAGGAAGGACACATGGCTATGCTCACAAATGGCCTTGCTTTAAGTGAGGGTTGGAATGGTGATACAGACCTGGCTATAAATGCTAGTTACAGTATTCATCTGTTTGGGGAGGACTGTTATCATTATTTCTCATTCTTAGAGAGCTAAGGAGTACAGCTACATCAGTAAGGTTATGACCCCTTCCCTATACGTAATAAAACACATCATCTCTTTGTGTTTATTTAAAAACACATCATTAATAAGTTACTAGCAATTGATCAGCCATGTTTGACCTGTGAGGATGGTATTTCTAAGCCTGAGAAAAACACATAGAGCTACACTTAATTTACTGTTGCCATAATATTTGGAAAACATTTTAAGAACTTGAAAAGTAGCAAAACAGTACATTAAGCAGACAAAATAAACGTCAAGCATATGCCACCTAAATAAGCACACATAGCACACAGTTCCAAACCCACTCAAAATCTATACAGGTTTGTTTTAGAAGTAACTCCAGTGAGTGAGTTAGGACTAGAAAACAAGGCAAGGATGAGCTGAAGCACAGGCCCTTAAGGTCCAGGCACATAAGTGCTTAAAGGGGAAAGAAGAGTTAATGAACATGAAATGTGTTCAGAGCTGCCTCTACAGACAAGAAATGGAGAGTGAGGTCCATTTCTGTGCCTTTCCCCTTTCCTATGAAAACTTGGAGATTGCAAATACTGCCAGAATAATTTGTAATACCACCACACTGTCTCTGGTACTTGCATCTCAGGGCATTTTTTTTTGCCTACAGAAAGACATAGTTAAGGGTGCACTGGGGCGAAGTGCATCGAAGGAAACAGGAAGTTATGCTTCACATGTCAAATGTTCTTCAGTTATACTTCTGGGCATGGGTATGCATCATGTGTCTATGTGTTCATATGTGGGAGGACATGTGAACAAATGCAGGGACCAGAGGTTCACATCAGCTGTCTCACTCAATTACTTTCTACCTTATTCTTTGAGATAGCATCATTCACTGAACCCAGAGCACATCAATTCAGCCAGATTAGCAAAACAGCTAACCTACCTCTCCACCACCAGGATTACAAATGTGTGCCACCATGCTTGGCTTTTACATGGTGCTGGTGATCTTAACTCAGGTCCTCATGCTTACAGGGCAAGCACTTTACCAACTAAGCTATCTTCCCAGCCCCTCTAAATTGTTCTTAAAGAAATTTTGTTTTGCATTTTTGTTTGATTTTGCTTATAACTTATACATAAGTTGCTTTCAGATGCCATTCTGGACAGGGGAACATTATGTAAACATGACAGCCGTAGTACAGTAACTGCATATGGCAAGGTATATAAAAATGACAGAGGCAGAATCACTCCTGTGGAGAATAGTATCTTAAAGAACAAATTTCAAACACCTGCTTCTAGAGGACACATCTTGTGTCTGTGTTGGCAGGTACCTCCTGCACAGAACTCACATTTGATAGCTTTAGATGTTGACTCTGTCTTTTGGCTGTGGCATGAACATTTTGAGGGATATGGACAAGGAGTAAATTAATTGCTCTGTTTTCCCATACTGGTTCAGAGTAGTACAGGGTCATCTTCAAAGGGACCAGTGGACATTAAGTAAGAAGCTTCCCACGATTGCCATCACTGTGTGGGAAATCAAGTGCTATGCACACAGGTGATCATATCAACTCATGTTATTTATTCAGGGTAACCAGGAAAAAGTCTCCAAGCAGAGATGAAAATGTGAGCACTGGTATCCTCTGCTCTATGAATGATGAAGTCTATGGGTCTAACTTGAGAAAGATAAATATTAAACACCTACTGTATGATGCTACTTACATAGTAAGGTTAAAAGAACTATAAGTGAAACCCACTTGTTCAGAGATTTGTCTTCAGAGGGATATTAATTTCTCTCTGTAATCTATCTTAACATCAAAACCATGATTCAACTCCACCAAGTTTCTACCACTGTGACTAAGATGTTGTTAACTTCATGGCTTTCAGATGGTGAACACGTGCACCAAAAATCTATGTGACATAACACAGCTGATGACATCATCAGTTATGTTATCCTATTACACATCTCCTATGATCGTGTAACATCTTCATGAATCTAAAGTGTTGTAAAATTTATACAGAGATTAAAAATGAAGGCTAGCCATGGAAAAACAAAATGTATTTCCACATGATGGGATATTTTTTGACAAGAAAAAAGGAATGAAATTCTGATTTTGCTATAACATGAACGACCCATGAAAGCATTTCCTGAGGGGATAAAAGCCAAATGGCTCCATTTAAATAGTCTGCATTTTTAGGAAATGTCTAGATAGCAAATTCATAGAGATAGTAAAGATTAGTGGCTACAGCTGGGGGTGGGGAATGGGGAATGACTACTAATGAGGACAGGGTTTGATGTTAGGATGATGAAGGTGTCCTACAGTTAGATCGTGAAGGTGAATGTACAACTTTACAAATATAATATTTGAAAGGCAAGTTTTATAATGTGTGAACAATACCTCTATAGCTGTTATAGCTCTAAGCTGTTATTTTGGAATGGAATGGCTCCAAATATGAGGCCTTTAATATTCAGGCACATTTTATTGGTACCTTGAATTTTATCAGTGTCTGCTGATCTTTATGTTCTGGGATCTATCTAAAAAGTCTGTAAAAGTTTTCCTCTTTCTCTGATGAACTTCAGAAACACAATCTCCTTTTACAAGACAGAGATACAGGAATCACTGTGATGATGATCTCTACCTCATACCGTTTCTGTTAACAAAGAACATTCTCATTACAACCTTGTGTTACTGGTGATGTTAATAGGCAGCTCCAAGGAATTCATAGGTCATCCAAATATTATGTAATCACAAGAGAGTTTGAAGGTAGTTACTTATTTCACAATCAACTGTACTATCAAAATCTAGATACAATTTTTTCTTGCCAATTATTCTTCAATGAAAGCAGAAAACGTTTGAAATACAAATACTGACCTGGTTTCCTTTAATCCTTCTTTCTGAATGACTTCCAATATCTGCTTTGCAGTCATTGGTGAGTTGGGGTATTTTTCTAGTGCCTAAAAAATAAAAATGAAAATAAGATTTCCAGACTAATATATGCATATGTACAAAATGAAATGTCTGTTTGTCATAGTTTCTTCTTAAGCAAGAGGACTTTATGTCAAAGTACGTTCCTATCACACAGCCTGGGTGACCAAAGGGAGAATGTAATTTTTTCTAAACTTTTAAATCAGCAATTTCTAAACCGTATTTTGGCTATTTTTCAAAGAAATACATCGCAAAGGCATACACATGATTTAAAAATTATAAAATCCTAAGATGCCAAGTAAATAAACCTATATACTTCTGGCATGTGAGAATATGCTAATATTTATTAATATTTAATGAATTGTGGTCAAAGACAGGTTTTCAGGTAAGAAAATGCTTCCTCAGTTTCTAGGACCTTGGAAACACACAGCCACATGCCATCCACAGCAGAGGGCAGAACGCTGGTCAGAAACAGCAACAGGGATTCTGTTTGACCAACCATGTTTATATTTTTCAGTGAGAAGCAAGATAAAAGCTTCATGGGGAAAATACTGAACGATGCATACAGAAGCCAAAGTCATTTGGTTCTGTGTGTTTTCCATTCAGCTCAGCTTCTCTGCCTTTGTCTTTTCTAATTTCAACTGAAGCTTTCTCTATCCTGCTCCTTTCTGATTTAGAACTCATTGCCAGTTTTCTTTCCCCTTCTTTTGCCCTAATGACTTTGGGGAAAAAGTTTCCTTTACAAGGCCATGGTAATATAAAAGACAGTTGATTATCTCCATAGGTATTTGATCAGACAGGTACTTAGGCTCTTTCATTGAATCCAGAGCCTAAGCATAGCAGCAGTGTCCCCTAATCCTCTACAGGGACAACCTTGGTACATGGAATAAGCCTACATGTAACCCCACAATGACCTTTGGCAAGGATAAGTGACACCTTGTTAAGGATCATATCTTTCACACACAGATCATGGCCCCATGCAATCTAAAGGTACAAGAGTTCTCATTTTTCATTATTTAATAGAAAGAACATGATTGAGAATTATTAACAGGGTCACCCTAAAAAGCTTCCCGATCTGTTCATAATAGCTCTTGTCATACTCTATTGCCAATGGCCAAATTTCTGCTAGCCCACTATCAGGGGCAATTGGTCATCAGGGTCCTTCAGCGAAGTCTGCTACTCTATAAGCTCAGGCAACTTCCTATTCTTGCATTTGCAGGTCCTACGCAACTTCCCCTTTCTCCAAGTCTTGATCAGCCCTGTTCATAGCTTCATTAAAAGATACAGAAATGTGAGCCACACCGGGCAGAGGCAATGGGCATACCAACAGGGAAGAAGGGAATGGTCATCATGGGGAGGACACCAGAGAGCTCAATGGAAAATGGGAAAGAGGCAAAAGGAAGCCAAGGCAAAGGCATACAGGAGGAAGAATAAAAACAAACAGCCTGGGGAGATGCAATAAGGAAACTACCTAACAGAGCTGAAAGGGGAGAAAGATTTGATCACTTAGAAAGGGAAAAAGAAGTAGACATGCAAAGAACAAAAGCTGACCATTAAAAAAAAGAATAGAAAGTGTGTAAGAAAAAGCAGAAAAGTATGTAAATATGAATTTCCAAAAGGAGATGCTATGGTCACCTGTACTTCATACAGGAAATATTCATATAGGAATATCCATGCTGGGACACTAATGGTCTCTCAAAGTATATGTGGGATGAATATGTGGGGGGAAAAGCTGAGATACAGACATATAATAAGCAATCAAATTATAGGTAATGGGGCCACAGGAAGGTAGGCAAGGGAGAAGAGGCAGTGGAAACCTGTGGGTACAGGACCACAGGCAAAGAAAACAGGAGTAAATGCTGAACTGAGGATGTCTATAAGCAAGTTGATCCATCTAGAAAGGTCTGAAAGGACACTACAGTGTACAGGAAAAGGTTATCAGAAATTGCAATACACATTCAAGTGGGGTTCTTCCACTTGAATGTGGAGAATTCCCTATTTCTCTTCCTGAGTACAGGCACTCAGCACATCTGGGCAGCTCTTCCCTGGAAGTGAGAGAATTTGAACAGCACTGTTCCCTTCTCTATGACATCACTTCCTAGTCTACAAAGAAAGTAATGGTGCCAAGAATTACATGAGAAAGTAGAAGAGGGGCAGCAACGACATGATGAAGTAAAAAGACACAGAAGAGCAAAAGCCAACCTTGGCTCCTGCGAGACAGCAGGAAGTTCCTGAGTGTGAGTGAGCTTCACTGAACTCTAGCTGTGAAGTGAACATATTATTAGAAACAAGATGGGGAGAGACAACCTTCACCAAAATATTGAAACAGTGTGACAAAAAGCAAAGATGCATAGATTCACAGGCAGGTGTATTTTAAACACTAGACTAGAAAAGCTTCACTCAAGCTCAGGTCCAAATAATCTTCTGAGAAACCACCCCCACTGCCCCCGACAACTCTTGGTCAGAAGCTACTACTTGACTTTCTTACTGATCTAGTTTAGATTTTCTAGTGATACGTGCAAGTTTTCTATTTTGTGTAGGTTATTTCATTTAAAGCATAGAGAAATTTTATCCAGAGACTATGCAAGTACTTAGAAAAATATTTCTCTCAAGTTTTCTTATATACATACATACCTTTTAATTCACCTGAAACTTAACATTTTTATTCCAAAGTTAAAAACCGACTTAAACCTCCATTTCCCATGCGAACTATGTTTCCCAAACATGATGTTTCATAAGACCCACATGGTAATGGTGAAGCATTCTCTTCACTCTAAATCCTATAAATAATAGCAGGACAATAAAAGTTTCTAAGTGTGACTCACATATAGATGCAGGGTGTGTGTGTGTGTGTGTGTGTGTGTGTCCAATAGTCCCATAAACGGAGCTGGATAGGAGCCTCAGAGCCCAGAGCAGTTAAAGCTTGAGAGTCTCTAAACTGTCCTTGGGGCTTGCCCACTGGACCCACTGTGTCTCAACAATCTTTCAGTCAATTTCTGTACCAGCACCACACTATGGTCTTGCTGTGGCTTTATAACAGATCTCCCTGCTACAGGACACTGTACTCATTATCCCTTGTAAGATTCTTATTATTCACTTTATTTTTACAGATGAAATTAGGACTGGTATTAAATGAAACATCTGAATAAATCTGGAAGGAAGCTATATTTAGTTTAAAACCTTAAATGACCCTAATATTGTCCTGTATCATTCTAATTGCAACTATTAGTAAATTTTTCAAGTTTTGCTAATGCATATGAAACCCAACTAATTGTGATAATCATTATTCATATGAGCAGGTAATGGAATTCCTAATAGCTCTAATAGTACAGCAGTAAAGAACAGTATTTTTTTTTACAAATAATGCCAATTGGTCTCCTTTCTAATACCTCTGCCTTATTCCCCTTTACATTATTATTATTTACTTGGCTAAAGAGTGGTCCTTATGGGGCTGGGTAGATGGCTCAGGTAAAGTGCCTGATGACCTGAGTTCAAACCCCAGCACCCATAAATGTTCCAAACAGGGCATGGTGGCCTGCCTGTGATACAAATACAGGGAATACCTGGAGCAAGCTGGCTGGCTAGACTACCTGAATCAGCAAGCTCTGGATTCAAATAAGAGAGCCTGTCTCAACCAACAAGGTGGAGAGAGGACAATACCCCATTTTAACATCTGCCCTCCACAAACACACATGCACACACACACACACACACACATACATATATGCAAGCATGCATACACAAATATGCACTACACACATGCACAAAAATGTTTTTTAAAAGTGATATTTTCTAGACCATTTCAAAAACTGTGGGCTGAAAATTTTAGATATTTTATCATTTATTTCCTCGAATACAGACACCTAAAACTAGTACATTTTTCTGAGAACTCCTGTAGTTGGCCTAATAACAGCTGGAGAAGAGTAATCAGAAAGCATTGGTCAGGGAGCCCTGTGTATCTGCAGGAATGAACCTGCTTCTGTGGTAATGTCCTTCTTTCTTGGGTAAACAGACCATTAGCCTATGTCAGAGTTACATTCAAGAGTCCACTCCATTCTTCCTCTGCAGGTGTTGACCTGCTTCTCTCAAGTCCTTCAGTTCTCAGTGATTAGCTTCCACATTGCTATTGCACAAAAGGTTTCAAACTCAACATTGTTCTCCAAAAAGGGGACTCATTGTTACCAGAGACACATAAAAGGTACACATCCATCTGCTAGCTGGGTGTGACACCTCTCTTAATATTCATAGGAAGTGAACAAATGTACAGGATTGGCAAATACGCCATTGCATTTCACCTACCAACTTAACTGACACTGTCTTTAAGACATCTAAGCTTATCAACGCTGAGGCAAGACATTCTGATGCCAAAAACCACAAACAGACAATGAAGGAACACCACTACAGTTAGGGGGAGGAGAAGGGGGGGTGTACCAACCACCTAGGGCACCAGCCATGTACAGAATTCGTCTTGTTTTCTGGGAAGATAGGTCAGTGGATAATTTGAGAACATGAATTTGATCCACAATAGCCATGCCAAAGGCCAGGCATGGCAGCAGGTACCTATAATCTCAGCACCCGGAAGACAAAGATAGGAGGATCCCTGGAGCTCACCAGCCAGTCAGTCTAACCAAATCGGTGAGTTCCAGAGCAATGACAGACTTTGAAAAAGACATGAATAATTTTCTGAATGATAACAATTGAGGTTTTCTTCTGGCCTCCATGTGTACTCCAATACACATATGAATATACATTCACAGGCACATGCAGACCACACACGTGTGTGCAAAGCATAGCTCTACATATCATGCACAGTCTTTAAGTACTTCTTTTCATCCTGATTCAGACATTTTAAGGCTTCCTCAAGAATTCCTTAGTGCCTCTCAAATAGAAAATTCATTTTAAGTGCCTCAAGATAAATATATTACCCCCATCTATTGACAAATCCAGAATGTGAACTAAGAAAGTACCCCAGTGGGTAGAGGACAGAGAGGAGGGAAACGGGGACACATTCACAAGATTTGCTCACACAATATTTATTCATAATAAAGATATTTAAAAGAAAAGAAAAAAATATGTATTTTATAATTTCCTGGAAATCAAAACTGCATATTGTGCTTTCTACCTGACCAGGAATTCTTTAAGTTTCCATTTACATGTACTATACTCACAAATGTATACAATTCCATAAATAATTTATTTTTAAGAAATGTGTAATTATGTGTCTTATATTACATTTTGAGTTTTTCACGCTATTTCTGTTGGGCAATAGACATGACATGAGAAAAATTATAATGAATTATGTGTTGTGTAGTAGCATGAAAAAAAATCTGTCTACTTGCTCTTGACTTGGTGAAGAGAGGCATAAAGCTCTGTTGCAAGGCTCGGTGACTATGGTGAACACGTGGAAATGGCCAGCAGAGAAATTTGGAATGTTTTTACCACAAAGCAGTGACAAACACATGACACGATAGTTAAATTATCCTGGTTCGATCATTACAGGTGTCAAAATAGCACAAGTAGCTCACAAATACAAATAGTTACTGCACATCCATTAAAAATGTTTCAAAACTAAAAAAAAGAAAATTATAAACACATTAGACCAGTGTTCACTTAAAGCTTAACATTTAGGACTTTGAAGCCTTACATCAAACATCCTTGGAGAGCTTACTCATTTGATCACAAAGCAACAGAAATCCTCCGCAATTTAAAAATCATTTCAGAGTTTGTATTTGAAGGATCCCAATTGGGTACCAATGACCAAGCTTCTTCCATTTTATTAACATGAGTAAATCTTTTCCTAATCCATATTGGCAGTTCAGTGAATAGTTTAGATTTTTGAGGCCTTATGTCCTAGGTAAATAAGTGATATGAATTTAGCATCAATAGACTGTTATATAGCTATCCACAATTACAGGGCACTTTTCAACAAACAAATTTATTTTGTTTTCACATTGAATATTGTTGTATTTGATCTTCTAAACAATTCCATAAAATGCAAAAGAGAGGATTACTTAAATTTTCTGAGATGTACAGAGGTGACTTACTTGGTTCAAACTCATAAAGCCAGAAAGTACATGAGCCAGACTTTTATACATGACATTGGCGATAAGAATATTTAAACAGAATAAGAGCATGGATACTTACTGGACATCTCCTGTATGATGCCTACACTCAACACTTCCTATTTGTACTCATGTTTTAAAACCTAAAAGGTCCAAACAAGAATTTAGATCACTGGTACTCTACACATTAGAAAATAAGTCATATAAAACATTACAGCACTTTAACAACTGCCCAGAATACAGAGTTCAACTAGGTCATTCTCCACACTTAGTATTGATCATTCCTAATTAAAGGCCTAACAATGATTATTTAACAATTTTCTATTATATTTGAATGCATTTTATGAGAAAATTATATGCTGCAGAAGTAATCATGAATATGTGATTGAAAATATATAAAAAATATTCTTATAGTAACCCTGAGAACCCTGCTGTACCACCAGCAGCATGCTCAAGGAAGATAACATACCACAAGATCCTATGGCTCAGAAGTGCCAGCAATGACCCAGCAGGCATTAAAGTCTGCTCTTTCTATCCAGCTAGACCACCACCACGAGAACACAACTTTTAAACACAGAATCCCTCTCACAAGCCCCACTTTAGCAACCTTACACTTTAGGAAACACCATTTTCCTAAATATTCTTAAATTTTCCTAAACTTCAGTTAATGTTTTAAACTGTACACTCCCTTGATAGCACCTGTCAAAAGTGTCATTGCTGTCTCCTATTTAACATTATTCTTCCCAATACACTTTAAGCCTCATGAGATCAAAGACCTCAGTCTTCATTCGGGTGTGTACCCCCCATTTAGCACTGCTAAATAGAATTCAATTTTAAAAATACCATGGTAATTTGGGGAGAGGGTTTGGTTAATTCTACATTTGGAATGTTTATAGAATAATAATGAAAGTTGTGAACTTGATTCAGGTGAACATGGACATAACAACTAAGTCTGATATTAGATAATATGCTAATTCCCATGAGCGTCAGTTTCTTTACTTTATCATGCATAAAAATGCTATGAAAACTCAATAAGATAATGAATGTGAATCACATATAACAATGAGTGAAATGACTGCCCACAGCAATGGAAGTTAATAAACATTAGCTTAGACCACTGAAGAGGGAAAAGCCCTTGTACTGTGCCTAGAAACACAGATATTGTCAATCCACAAGAAAGGTCTAAGAAAAAGATGGACATTAGAGAGATATTGCCACCCTTACCTTCTGGCCATGGCAAACTATGATCTACCTCAGATTCATTAGTCAATCTGCACTACACAGTGTCTGGTGCCACCAAAATGGAGCATGAGAGACACCAGAAGGTACAAAATACTCTCTAAACTATTATTAGTTTTAAATTAAATATATATATATATATATATATATATATATATATAACCAATTTCAAGCTATAAAGCATCTTTAATGGGAAATAAACTCTCCTTTCACAGCACTTTTTGAACAGTCCATTCTATTCAGTCTCCCGGTTATTAAAACTTCATTCTTGTGTATCAAATAAAATTTCTGCTTTCCTTTATTTATACTAAAACGTTCTAATTTTTAATCTGAAAATACAAATATTATTTTCATGGCTGGGGAGATGGATCCATGATTATAGGTGCTTGCTTTCAAAGCTTGATGGCCTGGGTTTGATTCTCCAGCACCCACATAAAGCCAGATGTTAAAGTGGTGTATGTATCTGGACTTGGTTTATAGCAGCAGGAAGCCCTGACATACCCAGTCACTCTTCCCTTTCTCTCTCTTTCGTTCATTTCCTCCCTCTTCTTCTCTCTCAAATGAATAAATATTTTTAAAGAATTATTTAACATGAAATTATAAGTGCTATCTAGACATGAAAGTTTAAAAGAAAACATCATATATCTTTACAAAATGTTTTCCATCATGCTAGTCCCATGATATATGCTGTCATATATTTTTGTCATAAAGGGTGGTCAAATCTCCCTTTGTTTTCAATCAAACAGAATCTTAGTTTTTTTATCATTAAAAATAAAGGAGTTTTCAATACTGCCAGCTATATTACCATGCTTTAAATAGGCTTCAGTTTCCCATTATCACAAAAACAAAATTCTTTTAGAATTATACTCATTATGATACATTAACTAAATACCAGTGATAAATACTTTAACTTTACTTCAGTCAAAGCACAATATAGCTGAGCATGGTGACTCATGCCTTTAATCCTAGTACTGAGGAAGTGGAGGTAGGAAGATGAGTTTAAGACCTACCTGAACTACAAAGTGAGTTCCAGGTCAGCCTGTGCTAGTGTGAGATCCTGCCTCAAAACACAAACACAAACACACACACATACGCACACACACACACACACAATATATATATATATATATATATATATATATATATATATATATATATATAATGCAATTATTAAATTCCTTTTATCTCCTATAAATAAATGCATCAAACCTAATGTGACACTCTTCCCTCGTGTGTGTGTGTGTGTGTGTGTGTGTGTGTGTGTATCTGTGGTGTAGTAGGTGTGATATGTGTGATGTGATGTGTTCATATGTATATGCAGATGTTCATGTCCTAAGTGTACATGTGTGGAGGTCAAAGGAGAACATACGATATCTTCCTCTATTTCTCTTCTGATTTATTTCCCTGAACCTGGAACTCACCACTTTTCACAATAGCAGACCATAAAGATCCAGAAATCCTCCTGTCTCCATCCCCCATTAGCACTGGGTTTCCAGTGATGCACAGACATGTTGGTTTTCATGCATGTGTTGGGGAATCAAACTCAGGTCCTCATGCTGGCAGAGGAAGAGCTCAATCACCAAGCCATCTCCCTGTCCCCGGTTGCTCTTTACAGCAATCATCTCACACTGTCACTCAATAAAACCTTACAGCTCTTTCATTTGCTTCTTAAATTATATCCACAGTGTTATTATGTATTTTCCGAACTTGCCAAATATATCTTTGTTCAGCATACTTCTGTTGGTTTAAATCTATTTGTACAGCCACCAATATCTCATTAGTTACCCATATTTGACTACACAACCTGACAGCAGCTAAACTGTCAGAAATCTCCTTGCCCAGATCTCTATGCAGCCCAACACGGGAACACTCAAACATGGGGGGAGAGGGAGAGGGGGA
>PVHP010000362.1:0-44088 GCA_004024765.1 Zapus hudsonius | reverse complement strand
ATTCCTCAATCAATATTCTCTTCCTATGGATGTTGAATCTGCTACAAGTTCATTTAATTATACAATCAACCAGTTCATAATTGTCCATCACTTCTAAAAGAGATTCACAACAGAATCCTGTCAAATAAGTGACTGGAATTTAGCTTTAACAGGCATATCTTCCTGATGTATAAATCTAATAATCCTATTAAAGATAAATTAATTTAGTTTAACATGAATTAGCTGAAAGAATCCATAATGCCTTCCAGGGATCTTAACCTCCATTTCTAAATGCTTACAGCCATCTGTTTAACAATGTCTAGAATGTTACTGAGAATTGAAATAAAGCTCAATAGTCCACAATCTCAAAATTTTGCCCTCTCTTTTTAAAATGACAGCAAATTCTGACATAACAGTTACTCTACCTCAGGCCTCATTCCACCTTGCACGGGAGCTCACTATCACAATTCTCACACACGGATGTTATCACTCTCATGTGTAATATGGCAGGGAAAGTCACTAATATGCACAACAGTGCATTTAATATGTCCAGAGTTACACAGCTGGAACGGTGTAAGTGCCAGCTTTGAACCCAGGCCATCTGGACAGAATCCCCTGGCCTCTGTGATCACTAGCCCCTGCTCCTATCTGCAGGTTCTTTCAGTGCCTACTGATAAGCTTACACTTCTTCATTTCTCATTCAGTCATCTCTCAACAATACCTTCCCTATGGCATCTCTTTTAAGATACCTACGCAGATTTAAAAAGACACAAAGATAAGGAAATATTTCACAAGTGAGAAATCATGGCTGGTGATAAAGTTGTTATGCCTGATCTAGAACATTGTCCTAATTTCATGACAGTTTTAAAAAGCAGTTAGTGAACTCAAGTTAACTGAGTGAAAGAAATGTAAATCTGACAAAACAGCTAAGGATTCCCTATTACTAAACTAATGGAATTGCTCTTATCAAAATTAACAGGGTTCCCTGGTGTTAATCATCAGTTAAGATTTTATAAAGCCAAACATGGCTTTTTTATGGGTTCTCCCATAAAATTTTTAACCTAACCCAAAAATATATTCAGTGAAGCCAGCATTCAGAAAGTAGAGACATAAGGATTCATGTGCCTTGCTGCACAGCTATGAAGCAATATACCCAGCATTGACCTCTGACCTCCACACCCATGTCCACATATATGTGTACCTGAATGCGTGCATACACATACATATACTATACCCTGTGCACATGGGAATGGGCACTAGGATATTTATGGTCACAGCCAGCATTCTGTGAAGATGAGGCTCTGGAATAGCAATCTCTAGAGACTTTGGGAACCCTTACATAGTACCAGTTTTAATAATAGTAACTAATAGTTACATTAAGACTAGAAATCACTTCATAATAGTAATAGGCCAGACACTATCCTAAGAACTTCCCTCATGTTAACACGCTGAATTCCACACCCATTCATTAAGTTAGTTTTTGTCTTGTTTTGATTTGTGAACTCCAAGAACTGAGACAGTAGTACACTAATTCATCTGCAGGAATCCACATTCATATAAGAAGCAGAGCTAGAATTCAACCCACCCCTTACTTGTGCAAGCACTGTACCATAGCAATAAACTATCTGGAATAAAATGGAACAAACCTGCTGGGATAGTAATTTGGTAGTACTACTGAAATGAAAAAGGTAAATAATCATATTTACTGAACCTAATTCATTTAAGTACTTTTCTTGGAGAACTCCACAATACGTTCTGTACTCTCAGCAAAGCCTTTTATGATTACAACAATGAAAAAAATCTATGATGTACCCTGATAGGAAGATGCATAAATAATTAAATAAATAAAAGTATCTATATAGCATAAAATAAAATAACAATTACAAAAAATTAGGGTAAGGAGTCAAGAAATAGAAGAATGCCTGTGAAAATTATGAGTGAAAGTAAGCAAATTAAAAATTACATGTATGAGCAAATATTTAAATATATGAAGTGTATACACATATACACTCACAAACTCCATCCACACATCACACACAAATGTCTAGCATTAATAATTACCCTGGAAAGTTCAAGGGAAAGTTGAAATAGGGAATATCAAGCTTTGATGCAACTTTCAAATGTAAAAACACAAATGATTTTTCCAATCTTTAAGTTGTACTCATATAATATCATTATAGTTTATAAATTACATTAATCATTAATTACTATACATGTTACATAATGCCTAATGTTATCTTAAATCTGCTCTGAAAAAAATCATGTGTAAGTACTCCAATAACAGAGAGAGTTATATGCCTTATACTGTAATACTGTAAGGCGAAGTAGAGAAAATGAAACGTAGGTGGACTGAAATTTTTGCTAAAACAAACACCAGTCATCATTCATTCTAAGTCAGGAAAGAGTCATTAGTGTTCTTACCACAAACCACTCTAAAAGGACACAGCAACCAGATGTATCTGCCAGAAGGAATTAGTTGTAAAATATATCTTTAGCTAATTACATAAAGTGACTTTGTTGTAAGTATTTAATTTTGCTCACTTAAACATTGAAAGACAGTATTTAACTATGGTTAAATGGTGCTTGCTTCATTACAGTTAGTAGTAACCACTATATCCTGACTGAACTGGACAATAGCATCACATATTCAGTAATTCATTAACAAACATTTACCAAGCACACACATGCACAAAAACCATTTAAGACCAAACACACCATCCTCATCTCTAGACAGTTGTTTGCTGGCCTAACTATAATCAGGGAGAGGAGGGGAACTTTAAAATAAAATAAGCCATATGTCTTTAAGCTTTTTTCAAACTCTACATTTGTCTACACAAAAAGGACCTCTGCTTAGACTATTTCTAGCTGTGGTGCTATAATTCAGAGTCCACACAGTGTGATCACCATGGTACATGGGTGTGTGCGTTTGCCATAATGTCAATGCCCTGTACGTGCTACCATATAAAAGATTGCCTTGTGAATGAAAATAAGACAAACCAATAACAAAGACATCTGAAGAAATAGGGTGTGTATGCAACTCCCCACATCCTTCTGAAGAAGTCCTTTCCCACTTCCATTTGAACTGGAGTTACCATGCTCCACAGTTTACCACTGATAGTAGGATGGAGGGATGGCTGGAGTTCAGTACCCAATGAGGGCCAATCATTAGTTTTTTCTGAGCTACATAAACCTAAAAGTCAATAAAAACATCTGGTTGCTTTCAGGAAACCTCATGGCATGGAACCTGGGAATTTGCCTGAGGACATATTTCTAACCATTTAGAAGCAAGGCTCAGAAAGCAAGACTAGTGTGCAGTCAGCAATGCAGCTGTAAGCACCCTTGATGCCTTCCTTCCTTCCTTCCTTCCTTCCTTCCTTCCTTCCTTCTTCCTTCCTTCCTTCCTTCCTTCCTGCTTTCCTTCCTGCCTTCCTTCCTTCTTGCCTGCATTCCTTCCTTCCTCCCTGCCTTCCTTCATTCCTGCTTTCCTTCCTGCCTTCTTTCCTTCCTTCTTGCCTTCCTTCCTGCCTTCTTTCCTTCCTGCCTTCCTTCCTTTCTTTCTTCCTTCCTTCCTTCCTTCCTCCCAACTTTTGATTAGAACCTTCCAATCTCTTGCACTAGATTTTGGTCAAGAGGTCTTCCAATAAATTCCCCTTTTCATTAAATTGGATAGAAACCAGGTACTCAGGATTAATACATCTGTTATACTAATTGCTATAGTCATAGTCATGGTTCCTTTCATAGGATATTTTGAAGTCCCTGGGTATGAACCTGATGATGATGATGGCAGCACGACCCATAATAAACCTTGTACATCTGATGTTCATTTTCTAATTTCTTTTAAAAAATGGAATTGCGATTACTAAAATCCTTTCATCACTGGTAAATCTAACTCAAACTAAATGTTAAGGAGGCAGTAAAATGCTTTGTTAAGTAAACATTTGGTCCATCCAGAGTTAATATGTAAAAATTCAGTAAGGTTTGTTAGGAGATGAACAGCAAAGTTATAAGTAATTCTAATGGTAAATATTCTTTATCTAGAGCCTACATTTAATAAGCAATATTCAAAGAATTTCTGATTCCCAGGTTCCAGGAGGACTATCATTTTATAAATATGAAGCCTAAAATCTTAAGATTTTGTTTTAAGATATTAGAAACATGACCCAGAATCCTCCTCCAGACCAGTAGGCTTCCATGGAATTGTGTCCCCATTTCCAACTGGAGTTGTGCATTAAAACCTACCATTCCAGGGACTGGGGAGATAGTTCAGTGGGCAAGCACCTGCCTTGCAAGCATGAGGACTAGAGTCTCATCCCCAGTACTCACACAGTGATGTGTGTTTGTGATTTCAGTGCAGGAGAGAAGGAGACAGAAAGATTTGGGGGGCTTTGACCATCAGTTGTATATGATGGTAAATTGAAACAGAAAGATTAAATTCTGTACCATGACCCTTGCCAGTTAGATGTGGCCTTGCATATAATAATTATGATTAAGTACCTGTACTGCTGTACAAAGGCCAAAATTTTTGTAGATAAGGTAGTGAAAATTAATGTCTTCCACAGTTAAATTATTAAGAGTTAAATAAAATGTACAATTTAACAAGTCAAGGATTGTGGGTTAGTGGCAAATGCTAGAGGTGTTTCTGGTGTTATATTTTTGGATTGTCCCTGGAACAGACATGGCTGACTGTGAGCGGGTTGAAGGACTAGATACTATTGGCCTGATTTAGGATGCAGATGTCAACACATTCCCTGTGTTGAAACTGCATTCTTTCCAAACAAGTTGTCTTCATTTTTTTCCTGCTGCTAGATGAAGAGGTAGGGCTTAAGAGGGTGGCTGTAAACTGTTAGTAGGTGCTATGTGCTCCAGGGAAGGGTGGGGACTGGTGAGAAAAAGATCAAGGAGGACTGAGTTCTCTGAGATTCTGATGGGGAGATGTAATCCACTAGTCAATAAACCTCCCCTAGTAGGTCTACTAGGTTGAAACCAAGAATGTAAAAGAAAGGAAGGAGGAGAAAGAGGGAAAAGGAGAAAGGGGGAACAATGGAAGGAAGAAAAAGAAGGAAGGAGGTAAGACTGGTTGGCTGGCTGATTTATTTACAGTGCTTGCTTTCCTTTTTTCCAATTCACGAAGACCTGGCCAGGCCATTTGAAAGGGACATGTTTGTCTCTACTTGAAAACATGTATGCATTTAAAATGTCCCAATGCCCTTTTCTTATCTCACTATCATGCAATTCAATTTGGGTTAACAACAATTGTTCTATTTTTGCTAATTAGAAAATATTCCTACTTGAGAGACAGATGGGAGGAAAAGTAATTATTTTATAAGGCAAAATATTAGCAGAAGAAGGAATACAAAAAACATTTTCCTAGAAATAAAAAAATCTCTATTATTTTCTAGTTTAAAATATCAAAGCACAAATTCTGGAAAATATTCTAAATCATTTTAATGTGATACAGAAGGAAAAATGGGGCACTTAGCCTTGTTTGCCTAATCTACCTCAAAAACATGTTACTACTATATATTAGTGTCTCCTAAACCGGGAATGAAAACTGGAATGCTCCAAAGGCTATAGGGATAGGGACAGATATGCAAAAGTTGAGACAAACCCCCAAATATCAATGGATTTAAGCCAAGTCCCTTTCTCATGAACACTTAAGATATCTAACAAGAGTCAAGTTAACTGGAAGGCCAGCTTACCATTGTCCCCTGTCATCACCCCAGCCAGGAATGAAGTTAGGCTAGTCAAACATCCACACAACAGCTTGAAGCAAAGGGTATCCAATCATCTCATATGGATGCCTAACTTCACAATAGCAAATTAAAATGGCAATGCCACCTGTTTCTAAGGGGCAAAAAAATGCAAGGACTATACACCAAACTACTTTTTGTAAGAAAACTCCACATTTTCATTCATTAAAGATAGACGTTTTCCTCATGACTTAGAGGATGATGTTTTCTATAGGATGTTTTTCATCAACATAAAGATGTGTACACAAACACACATGAGAAAAACTACAACATAACAGTAAGTTTCACTGAACCTTTCTGTTTGTTTTTCTTGCCTTCCGAATGATAGCTCCCAGGTGGCATCAGTTGTTTGGGCATTAAAACTGCCTAGTCAGACCATTAGCTCCCAACACTTTCAAGAAACGATCAAGTGGGTGGAGTCCATTAAGTAAGGGCTCCATTCTCCCTCCACCAAAGCTTTTAACAAATAAAGAACGTATTTAATTTTCAGGAATTAATTTCCCACTATGAAGATGAACTCAGTGAACTGTGAATTCTGAAAACCAAAAGTATAGTGGTTAGAACATTAAAAGAAATTGCTCTAACTCAGTTTACTCGTCATTTCTTCTTTCTGCTTACCACAAGCCATCCAATCCCTATTTAGCTCCTTCAACTTGGCTGGTGAAGACAGCATTACTCAGAGTCAAGGCTGAAGAGATGTTGGAATAAGAAGATAACATTTTCATTTATGTTATAATTTGATTGTTTTCTCTTTTTATGGTTGTCTCCTTAAAGACTCAGGACACTCTGGACTCATTGTGTTTTGCTCATTACACAAAGGGAGTGTTTCTTTCTGCCCAGAGCTAAGAATGAAGCATCATCATCCTGTAACTCCTCCATGTCTCTCTATCTAAAAAGACAGGATGTGTTTCCACAATTCTGAAAACATGATTTTAAGAAGTTTGAAGAAGCAAGTTTTCCTGAAGCACAACATCTGCTTTATTTGGGTTCTGGAAGACGAGAAGTGCAGTTTGATGAATTAAAGAAGATGACAGTTATATACTGTGGAGTCCACAAACTTCTCTATCAATAAGGAGGCCTCAGATGAACAGAAGAGCCCTCAGCTGACCTTAACTCGAAACTCAAAGGAAGGGGTGAAGATTCTCCAGGGAGAAGAAAGGCTTGTTTACTTTGGTTAATATCCCCTAAGGGAACCAACCCAGGGAAGAACACTAGCATTTTAGATAGCACAGATAAACATGCACTTGCATTCTCAAAGTACCTGAGCTTCATGCAGCGTTATATACTGCAGTGTGTTAAGATACAAATAGATCAGACCCAGAGATATTTAAAGTTATGGATATAAGTGCTATATAGAGACCATTTGTATGTAATGCTAAAGAAAATGGTTAGCCTGTGGGGAAAAATAAAACAGAAATCATCCATGGTAACTTCTGGCCTCTAAATTAGAAAAGCAGGTTTCAGTGGAAACAGACCAAAGGAATATTCAGATCTGCGAAAAGATTATAGTACAGGACAAAAATCATAAAATAACACAAAAATAATGGCTGAGAAGGAAGTTGTATGAGAATATTTACTGTCCAGAACACTGAAGTCAGGCAGACATACATTTAAATCATTCTGCTGCTCAGGGCTGAGCAAGGTAACTCTCATGTTTCATGTAACAAAGGCTCTATAATGTTTTCCTAACATACTTTCTGTTTGCCCTTTACTGGTACTTTTGGGTAATATTCTTGTCCTTGTGGTCTTAGTATGTTAATCAATCATATTACTTTGGGGGCAGGTCTCTCAGCCAAGCACGGGCAAAGTTTTTTTCCTGAACTTGGTGTTTTAAGATGATGCGGGGGGCAGAAAGAGATAGAGCAATAGAGATGGAGAGAGAGAAGGAGAGAAAACATGATTGATTCTTTTCATGTTGCTATGGCAAAGCTCTGAGATATATGTCTGGAGTACTCAGGACCACTGCATCTTCTCCAAGAATAATATAAATCCCTGTCTGCAGTATGAAGCCAAGAAAGAAAGAATAAGACATGAGGAGGAAGCAAATAACTCAAAGAAATCCTGTAATTTCTTTATATCCTTATAAGTGAAGTCCATTTTTTTCTCAGTTATGTGGACTTTCTGCTTTAAACCAGTTTGAGTTAAATTTATTTTACTTTCAACTTATAGAAAATCAAGGAAAATTGTCATTTCTCCATTTGGGAAGTGTGAAGGACATTACAAAATGTCTCCTAGTTTGCTCACAGAATTCATCATTATAATACAACAAATGTACTTCAGTGCCAGGTACTTAAATACCTCAAAATAAAAACTTTCTAATATACATATTACTATTAATCAGCAGTAAGGGCTTTGCTTCTGTGTTAGTTTTCTATCACTATAATACGTGAAGTTATCTTATGAAGGAAAGGTAAGGTTATTTTGACTTAACGTTTTGGAGCTTTCCTTTCATCCCTGGTTGCTTCCCTGTAGCTTTTGAGACAGTGACCATAAGAGCAATGTATGATGGAGAAAACCATTAACCTGGTGGCAAAAGGGGAAGAGGAGACCAGAACCCTACATTCCCCCATTTCCTGAGACCACCTATGGGGAGGGGGCTACTCTTAGAAGTCCCACCACCTCCCAACAGTGCCACAAGCTAGGAACCAAACCCTCAATAATAGACCATTGAGGCCATTCCAGGTCAAAACAATAACACTTCACTTTAAATATGAAGACTAATGTATCCTGTCATATTTCTATATCCTCAAAAGTAGGGGATAATACCAAGCCAGAGAATTTTATTTACCATTTTGCAAGCATTTCTAATCTGTATCTAGTTGATATATAGTACCCAATTCTTTAAATTTGGAAGTCATAGCAATTCTCTATAAATCTTCAGTGTAACTCATTAAAACAAAATACATATAAGGGGATGGTGAGGTGGCAGATTGGATAAAATGCTTGCCACACAAACGTAAGTACCTGTGTAAGAATCTCCAGAAGCTATGTAAAATTTTGGGTTTGATGACATGCATCTGTAATCCCAGCACTGGGGAAACAGAGACAGGGAGTCACTGGGGCTCACTGGCAGCTAGTTTAGCTCCATTTGTAATCCCTGGGCTCAACCAGAGACCCTGTCCCACAAAATAAGGTAGAGAATGACCACTCAGTGCTGACTTCTGTCATACACACATGCATGCATGCATGCATGCATGTGCAAACACCATATATATGACTGTACAGAGTGCACATGTATGCATGCCACATGCATACACGTGTAATGATACTAAAAATAAATTCTTAAAAATAAAACATATAATAACATTAATTTTAGGTTAATGAATTTCTATTGGATTACACAATTTTATATTTACAGGGAGGAATTCTCATTAGGATCATAAAGTTGTTCTTTTTAATCAATTGTTTAAAGTTCTAGGTCCATATCTATTTTGTTCACATTGTACCGAGCATCTAATGGCAGGATGATAACTATCAAAGTATTAAATTAGTATGCAATAGAAAGAATCACTAAGGGAGGAATTGAGAAACTGGCTCTCAAAATCCATAAGTAATCTAACTAAATCTTAGAAAATCTAATACCTTTAATCTGTACAGTAACAATTTAACAACACATAGAAGTAAATTAAGATGACAAGTTTTATGGAAAAGCCCTCCTCCAGCTTCTAGATTTGTTAAACACTCTTAATGAGCCAAATTTATAAACTTCTTGGGAATATCTTCTTTAGAGAACACACTTAATTTGACTATAATCAAGACCAAATGCAGCCAGTGAAACATCACTCAAGAAAAATTACAAACAACAACAAAAAAAAACTATAAAAGAAAATGATAACAGGGCTGAAGGAACGGCTCAGCATTAAAGATGTTTGGTTGCAAGTCCTCCTGACCCAAGTTTGATTGCCCAGGACCTACTTAAAGTAATAATCAGATGCACAAAGTGGCTCATGCATCTGGAGTTCATTTGCAGTGGCAAGAGGCCTTGGTATGCGCTCTCTCTCTCTCTCTCTCTCTCTCTCTCTAAATTAAAAAAAAACTTTTTCACAAAGGAAAATGATAATAACTACAAAGTTCTTTGGGAACTTGAAAATATTTCTCCATGAAGAAGAATATCTACAAATTTGCCAGATAAAAAGAAGGGAAAGGATGGAGAGAGGATTTCACAAAGGCACTTGCTTGAAAAGCCTGGAAGCCTCAGTTTGAATCACAAGTACTCACTCATACACCATACTCAAAAAGCCATACCCAAGAATTTGAAGAGTTGACGAAAAAGAGACTGGCAACGCTCCATGATTTACTGGATAAAGCTAGAAGAATGTATTGGTCATAGCAAGAGGGATTTCAGCTGCCAGAACTCTGAGTTCTGTCAGATTTCACAGTAAGATGAAAGAAAAGGGCACAGGACTGCCAACAAGAGAGGTGACAATGAGATAAGGCATTCATTTAGCTTTAGTCTTATGAGTCTGACTGCTGCTTTGAAAATGCAAATGGAGATAACATTTGTAATACAGTGACGGTAGGGGCCACATCCACCTTCTCACCATTCCCTAGCAGCTATAGACAGACTTGGACTAAGTAAACCTAGTTCTGCCTGTGAACTTGAATTCTGAACATGTGGTGCAAAGACAGCAGCTCCTAACTTCCATGGTACTGGCAGACCATGGTACACACCATACTGTACCATAACCATAATCACTGTTGGAAGAAGTGTCCCAGCAGTATCCCAACCATATTATTCTTGCAAGTGACCCTGTTGTGTGCCCCTTCTGCTGGTCTCCTGAGGGTTATATTATATTGATTATTTTATATCCTGTACCATCGCTTTACCTAAGTGGCAAGAATTGTTTTCTGTTGCTTGCAACCTGTAATGCTGACTGGTGAAGACAACACATACATCAATGCATCCTGTTCAGTATTAAAACAGTCCTTCCCCCTTGTTCTTAAATAATCTCTAAACTGTAACCTACAGGTACTACATTTATTAGATGTTAAAGGACTTCTTAAAAAATTTCAAAAAATCTGTGCAGGGAAAGAAACAATGCAATAAGTTCTAGTTTCTGGGTGTAAGAATGACTCACATTTTAAAGCAAATATTTGGTGACAAATATAGACTAAGTATTCTGGAGAATAAAGACCAATTTAATCCACACAATGACATTGAGACAAAAGTATTAGAACTATAAAACTTCAGATATGAATATGAAACAACTTTCAGATACAAAATGTTTTTTGTTTTTTACCCTATAAAGAATGACAAGCTCAGGGTAGAACAACTATCGCGATCTTCGCTAAGGATAGTCAACAAGACTTTGATAACTAGCTAGATTACCAACCAAAAGTGAGCCCAACATGGAAACTCTTATTCTTGCTAAGTTTCTCTACTACATTTAAGTGAAATGTATGTTGAGCTTAGTGGAAAGATCTCTTTTTCACATTGTAATCAACATATTTATGGAACAGCTTCAAAACAACTGTTTTTGGCCATCCTTAGAGGTCGTTAGCAATTGTAGCTATATTCACACTCAATTTATGAGGAAAGAAAACATTTCAGGAGAGGATGTGATTGGAAGGAGGAAGTGTCCATTTGACCATTTTCCCCTTTTCAAAATCTTGCAATGTCATGTGACTCTATCACATGACAAAGTTCAATATAAAATATTTTTTAACAAATAAAGGCACAATATCAGAAGGTTTCATGTAAGAAAGAATGAACCAAAATAAAATTTAAAGTTAATAGAGGCAATTTAGAAAGAGGAAGTGTAACATAAGAAAAAAAAACTGAACACAAAAGTTCAAAACATATGCTGACAAACTTAATTTAAAATAACCAGTTTTGTATTCTTTAAAAGAATAAAAAATAAATTTTAGGTTGTAAAAATTGCCTCAAAATGAGAGGGTCTGTGGTATGTAATGAACAGAGCATGTTAACTTTAGCATATTATTAGAGAAAACAATTATATATCATGTTTTGAAACCTGTCCTTAATACTGAAAAGAATTCCTATGGCCAGCTGATCTCTAGCCTAAAATTAATAGAAAGTCTTCAGACAGAAGAATAACTCAACAAAAGCTGTTCTGTTCTAAAACTAAAGAAATTAAAGACAAAAACTATTTGGAAGATCAGAGCTGGGTAAATTGTAGTGAAAGAAAAGGGGGTGAGCTAAACGTGAGTTCTGTTTAGAACATAACTTCCCATTCTCCAGGGAGTACACAGCTTAGATACACATAAATAAGTCCCTCTAAAAGAGGAATATTGTCACATTTACTTTGTATACATGACACATTTATGGGAAATGTTCAATAAATGTTTCAGTGTATCTGACAAATTTCTTTTGAAGCATTCACAGTACCTACAAACGAACAGTAGGAACTGTGAGGATGGATCTGAAATTTAGACAAAAGGTAGGAGTTGGTAGATCCACCATGAGGTAACTGTCAACAAGGTGGGAATTGGGAGGGGAAGGGACAAAGAGAATGAAAGTGGAGTACAGACAGAACAACGAAATACACCATCGTGTAAGGTACTCACAGAGGGAAAAATAAGAAGTGATGAGAAGAAAATGAGAATATCAAATTTATATGATTAAACAATTTAATTAAATGTCTAGGATTTACTTAAAGAGAAAAGAAATTAGATAAAGAGTATTTTGGAAAGACAGGAAGACAATTTCTGGTTAGAGCTTTAAAAATATAACTTTTTTAAAGTATGAAAATTCTCATAATTTTTAAAAATATGTTTATTGGGGTGTGAGTTGAGGAAGTGTAAGTCAATAAAGGTCTTAATATTTTGATAGAGGAGCAAGAGTGGATAATTAGAAGGTAAATATGATCAAGCACAATACATAAATATATGGAAAGACATAACAAACCCATTATTACCCATTTTTATGAATAATTAATATGTAATAATTTAAAAAGTGGAGGGGGGAAGCTCTGATACTCAAGAGTAACTTAGTTCTGTGGGTATGGCTAAAGGGCTTTGTTATGTGCACAAATAATACATTGTAGTCATTTGTTTTTCATACCAAAATAAAAACAGAAGACAACATAGCTTCACTATATCAAGACCTTGTAATGACTGAGCTTAAAAACAAGACCAAGAGACTCATCTGATCTCCCTATAGATATTAATAGGAGTTTTCATATGTTCCTTTAGGACATCTTAGAAGTTTCATCTTTCATGATTACAATGAACAAGGTCAAGCCTCTCCTCTCCTTTACTTTATATCACAGGTAACTATAATTTATTATTGATTTTCTAATTTACTAGGAAATAAACTTAATGAAATACTAGCAAAGAAAAAATACTGTAGAAGTACTTTAATATGATCTTATCCCTGAAGTAATCTTGTCAAATTACACAAAATAAACTCATAATAATTACAACATAAATTAAGTTTATTCATGCATATATTTAGAAAAACCTTACAATTTTGAAACTTGTCCACTAAGTATTACACTGTCTTGGAGAATTGTTCAGCTTCTGAAAGTTCCACCAAAGCTGAAGTCTTGGATGTCATTGAAGTTATATATTTCAGCTATTATAGTCAATGTTCTGACAAGCCCTTTGGCTCTGACCCCAGGGCATGAATTTGCCTTAAACCGACATAAAAAACGTGTCAGAAGGCTATATGTCAATCACCCAGGAGAAGTGCCTAGTCCCAATTTAGTGTTGTCAGCTGCTGACATTAAAACCAGCAACAGTTAATTGCTGGCACTTCAAGTGGAAACACTGAAGGAAGAGGAAAGGAAGGTGTCTAAATTCAGATCAATAAAGCTGTTAATTGCCACCCTTTTATGTAGATTTGTTTAATAATGAAAACAATGTGGCTAATCATATAATGTTTTTATTTGTTCCCCAAGGGCTCTTCAGAGAAAGTTTCAGTCAGGCCTAGGCCTCAGCAGCTACCAACTGTGCGGGGACAAAAGAACAATCCAGCCACTCAGGGGAGGCAAAGAGCTGAAAGTGGTTCCACACAGATGCCCCTCCTTAGCCCTACAGGGAGCAGCCAGAAACTGGACTCCCAAGTTTGGGGGAAAAAACAGGAAATGTAAGACCACCCTGGCAATAACTTCACTCAGAAAGTTGATACAGAGAAAAAAAGAGGAGGGAAGGAGAGGGAAAGTGAGATAGATGAGAGGGGGAAAGGGAAGATAGGGGAGAAGGAAATAAAAGGCTGAGGATATTTTTGCATGCAGCCTTGGAGCCTTAGTCTACTGGTCTGCAATAAATCAGTTCAGTTCCCAACAGTTAAAATAGTCATATGGTTTAAGAACAGAAGAGTCAGAGTAGAACTAAAATTTTAAAAAAGAATAATAATTAAAGATGCTACCTGCCCTTCTCCTTAAAGACTCATAGGGGATAAAAGGGCACTGATGGAATCCTGCCTACCTTCTGATTTGACTAGGGTATTTCAGAAAGTAAGTGCATGCTCTGTGTATGTTTCCTGCAGATATGATGTGAATGAGATATAGACTTTTACTCTGCTTCATTTGGTAAAGGACCCAGCACAGAATACAACTGTATTCATTTTGTTTACAGACTCATTCACCGGACCAAGTAACAGGAGCATCCAAAGAAATCCCCATCTCCTAGAGCACCCTCTCATGCTATAAAAACGTATGTTACAAGTAATGGTCACATTGCTTTGTTCTTCAGTGTGAGCAAGGGTGGGAGGTTAACTCTGTTCTACCTACCACCCTCCCCATTCCCCATGCTACAACTCACTGCCTTAGAATGATATCCAAATCCCTCTCCTACCTGATCACAGGTAATTTCTTTTGTATCCCAGAGCCAACTGCCTCTAGTATTGTGACTAGATGGACATCCTAGACCCAATGCTAACCTGGCACTATACCATTCTGTAGAAACTTAGTATTTCTAGGCCAAACCCAGTTTTGCCTAATCCATTAAGCTCTCCACCATTACTACACCACACAGCTTCTCCCTTAGGTAAACCTGCAACCCAGCAGCTGCTTGAACATTCCTGTGACCCATAGTTGGAGTCCACTCACTCACCTTCTACTTTTTCTTGCTCCTTTACTTAGCTTCATACTCCTTAAGGATACATCTTTGGCTCCTCCCCCAACATCTGTCGCATCTGAACTAAAGCCCACACAATCCTGAAGGAATACTTTTCACATTTTCAAAGCATTTTTGATAGTTTTACAACTATGACAATATTGCATGGTGAATGCTTCTGTAGTTGAATTCCTCTATGGATACAGCTCTATAAATCTAAAGGCCACAGTGGACCAAGCTGATAGTCCAAGAAAACAGCTGGCACCAAAGAATTTGTCAAAGAGGAGAAAGGCTTAAAAGACAATCAATATTTAAAATTAACTTTCATGTCAGCAAGGTGAGAAAAAAAAATGAACAAGCTAAATACTGGGTCTAAGTTTCCATGACTCATAATTTTAAATACTTTTTCTTTCAAACTTGAAACTCATTTCCTTCCAAATAGGCATTGGGATCAAGAAATTCTTTTTAAGATTGCAAACTGCAACATGAAAATTTAAGCTGTGTATTTGAAAGAAGAGATGATGAGATCTGGGCATAAATGGATGATGCTTAGTGTGGATCTCAGAAAACAGCTGAATCAAACCAAGTGAAATTTAAGTGATTGAAAATAAAACTCTACTTGCAAAAATAGATGAGCCAGGGTCCTGAGCCAATAAGCACTTAAACAATTATGTTCATGTGCACCTTTGGAATGACCCCAAAAATCACAAGACAAGTCTTTTCTGTTAAAGAGGCCTGATTACATCCTAAAATATAAGCATCCCCAGCACAGTGAGAAGAATGCCAAGGGCAGTTCTAAACCTCTCTAACATCTGATCCCAATGCTTATCGTCCCAGGAAAATATATTTATTTCCAAAACAGAAAGATAAAAGACAAGGCAACCAGCAAATTAACAATTATGCATTGTTTTCTATCTTCACAGCTACTAACAATATCTAGCCTGATTTGAAAAGAATGTTAAGTTTCCTTAGCTGTACATTGTACAAAGGAGTCTTCACTGTGTAAAAGATTCCACATACATCCTTTAATTAATAAACCTTTACTTAATTTTAATACAATATGATTTATCAAACTTTAATTTATTTAAAACCTTACTAATAAGCATGCTGTGGCATAAAGGGACATAGACCTGTTTTTTTCCAACAAGGAGGTAAAATTGTTTTTTTTTAAAAAAATCATTTTCACCAAAGGTCACCTTGAACTACCAAAAAAATCTGATTATCATCATATTATCTGTATGAATGAATCTAAACTATGAATAACTAAAGCCCTGTTGCCAAGCACCAAGCCATTGAAATGTTAAGATTTATTTTCAGGTGCCACTAAGACTAAACAAAGATTGTAAGGCATAAAACAGATAGAAGGAAACTCAGGGAACAAATTAATGCATAAAATCATTATCTTAACAGCAGCATTCCCTATAGAACAAAGTGATGAAACTATCAAACAGCAATCCTCAAAGCACTAACATTTTTGCATGTCAAAAAGAAAGAATTAAGCTAGAATAAATATATAAATAACAGTATGTTCTGTGTTAAGCCAGTAACAAAGAAACCCCTTAGTGCAATAAAACAAAGTCCTGTCAAATCCCCATTTTTTACAAAGAAGCATGAAGATCCTTTCACAATGGTTTAAACTGTATTTATAGTAACAGAGTGAAGACTTGAGATGAAAGTCAAAAGGATTAAAGTCAAAGCCCCAGCTCGACATGAGTTATGGTTTTGATTTTTATTCTTATTGTGGTCTACAAATATTAAGACAGAAGAGACTTCCATTTGATTGTGGGTTCCTCTGAGACTTTACAACCTTAAAAAGCACAGATAAAGCAGATGAAAATGCATCTGGTTTGGGAGCTGACTCCATATTAAATGGAAGCACAAAGTAACAACTAAACTGCAGAAGTCCTTGGGGGAGGGGAGGAGGCTAGAAGCTAAAATTCTGCAACTGATGCAGAAAGAAAAAAAAGGTGTGTGTGTGGGGGGGGGTTAGCATTACTGTTTTAAGATGGCAGGCAGCCTGTTTATAATCACTGCATTCCTGAAAATACAGGCAAATGATCCCATCATTCCTTCCTCCAGAAGCTGAGCAAGCCCACCACACACAAGCACGACACGCCCAGAGGAAAATGGTACAGCTGGTAGCTGCATCTCTATCTAAAACAGAATCCCTGGAGTTGCCCCTCAGAGTTCACAAATCTGGAGACAGTATACTTTTCACACAAAGCAAGCAAGCAAAAATTATGTTAACTGGAAATTCTTACTTACACAAGAGAGAATCATTCTTCGTCCATGTATGTTTTTGTTTTTCTTAAAATGAAAGCAAAGCTACATTTCAAAAGGAGCTCTTGGACACAGTCAAAAATATCTCATTTTACATTTTTCTCATCTGTGTCCTCTCTCTCAAGGAACACACAGTACCCACTGAAAGATCATTCTTAATGTTAATTGAAGTCCTCTCCTTAGTTCATGTATTTCCAAGAACCACATACTAAGTGGCATGCTTTCCAACCATTCTTAATCTTTACTTTTAAGATCAGATACTTGGCTTAATAATTGATGGAGACAAAGCTCAATGTCCTGAACAACAAAATCAGCAGAGCATTCTCGAATGTGGAATTATGGAATGTACATCACAGAAGTGCTAAAAAATAAACCTTTGTGGTTGAATATAAATGAATGTTATCAATTATAAAAGTAAAAATAATTTGTCATGTAAGTTTAGAAAACAGTTCAAGTCCATATACATGTGTGTAATCATGAAGAGAATATAAAAAATAATGTAGCCCTGGGCATTACACAAATTATCAATTTCTCCTTTATTCACAAAATAAGATTGACCATAATTCACTTTTACAAATCATAAATTTCTGGAAGTGAAATCTGCAGCACAATTACTGGCCGTTTATTCAGTATTGTATTTCAACTGTCACATTTTGAACACAGACACATTTTGTACAACTACCAGGGGAAAAATAACTTGAACCAAATTGAAAAATTACCATAACTACTAGTTCAATATGTCTGGTTAAAATAGAGACATCTGGTCTACCATTAATTCTTTTGTGCTGATGACTCCTATTGTGTTTTTGCCCATTAATAAACTTTGCAAAAGAAAAAAAAATCAACTTTAAGCAATACCAAAATTATCCTGTCAACTAGAAACCTATTGCAAAATATATCATTCCAGGTATATCATCATTCAATCAAATAAAGCTAAGTACATTTGAGAATAGTAGCATATAAAAATAACTACCTTTAAATTCCATCAGAATAATGTGATCTATTAAATAATTCTCTGCAGGCATAGCAAATTCATGAATCATTATTTTTAAATATTTATAAATCAACTCATTGTTCACTTGTTTAAAATGTACACACTGAAACTGTGTATTAGCCCTTGATTGCCACTCCAAGAAGCCTGAATAATGCATGTCAGAAGCCTTGTACACCCCCACACAATTCTGAATTAATGGCCAGACAAACAATAAATAATGTACTTGTATGCTAGGCAAAATCTCAGTGATAACTGGCATGTACTTAACACTCATTGCTTACTTCTCACATATTCCCCACAATGAAGTTTTCCTCTCCTGGGCACAGCTCATTAGAGTATCACCTGCCCATTCTTCCACAAGAGTGAGTGAGTTCACGATTAATATGATGGCAGATAAGGGGAGAATGATAGCATACACCAGTACCAAATTAAAAGAGTAAGAAGTAAAGAGGCTGCCCAACAGCCACACCGCAATGAAAAGGGACTTTTGTCACTTCTTGGCAATAGGGCCAATTATGTAAAACCCTTCGCTAGAATCTAGAGACATAGCAGCAAGCCTTTCAAGGAAACTCAGATAATTACTTTTGACAAATGTTCTCCTTAAGCATAGGAGTTACTCAAAAGCTTTTTTGAAAAATGACTACAGTTATGCTAAAACAATCTTTACAAAGTCAACCCAACAAACACCAGGGTCTTCCTCCCACCCCACTGCATTCAGACTGCTTTCTTTTGGCCAATTTATAACAGATTTAACAAGTTGGTGAATAAATATTTAATTTATGCAGCCAAAACAGCTTTAAATGTAATGTTTCACATTCCTGTGAGACATACTGTACAAAAATATTCTTACACACACACACACACACACACACACACACACACCTTTTACAGCTGTCCTTTAAATAATAGGGAAAATAAGAGAAGAGAAAGCCCACAGACATATATATATATACATATATATACATATATATGTATATATATATATATATTTATATATGAATCAAACCAAAGGCGCCGATGCCCCTCTGCCAACCAGCACCTCTATAGGCATTCTTTGGATGATTAAAACGTAAGCTCCAAAAGGTTAACGAAAAGGGAAGGGAGGCAAGTAGCACCGCCCAGCAGTAAAGCCCACGTAGCCATCCACTTACCCTCCCACGACAAATGACACTGACCCAACTTCACCAAATACACACACACACACACACACACACACACACACACACACACACACACACACACACACACACGTGCAGACAACGTAACGCAGACATCGTGCAGAGCACAGTACCTATAAACAGCACGGAAGCGGGTCCAAACAAAACATGCACGCATCAGTGTGCATGCATCACGCACACGACTCGGCACACAGACACGCAGAGCCCTAAGCCCACATGCACACGCCCGCGAGTCCGGGTGGGACATGCACAGTGTGCACGTGTGGCAGCTCGGAACTCACGGACGCCGCGCACGCACGCGCGCGCGCACACACCCTGGCACACACGGGGCTTTGCACAGTTATCGATCAAATTCCGGGGGTGGAGGAAGGAGGGAGGGAGGGGTGACTGCACACAAAGGTCTCCACCGGGAGCGGCGGAGGGAAGTGGAGGAAAGGACCGTCCCGTCCCGTCCCGTCCCGTTCCGGAGCCGCGTCCCCAGGCGCGCCCGGCGCGGGGACCCCGGATCTCCAGCGGAGCCTGGGCGCACGTTCGCACACACGCACGCACACGCACACGCGGGGCCGGGGCGAGCCCACTCCGCTAGAATAACAAAGAGCCGGGAGCGGGAGCGGGAGCGGGGCGGGAGCGGGAGCGCTCGGGCGGCGGCTGGGCTGGGCTGGCCGGAGCGGGCGTCCCCGCGCGGGCCGGCGGGCGGGGGGCTACGTACCAGGCGGGCAGCCTCGGCCCAGGTGCGGTCCTTCTTCTTCCTCTTGTCTTTCATGTTTGCATCTCATGGATGGTGCTGATGGTGACGTGGGGCGGGGGACTCCACGGGCTGCGCGGGGTCCCGGCGCCGAGACAATGACCCAGTGACCCGGTGACCCGCACGGCTCGGCGGGCGGGCGGGCGGGCGGGAGGGATGGAGCGGTGGGTGGGGGCGGGGGCGGCGGCGGCGGCGGCGGCGGCGGCGCGCGGGGACCCGGGCCGGGCGGGGGCGGGGAGGGCCGGGCCGGGCCGGGCCGGGCCGGGCGGGGGCGGCGCCCGCTGGGCTCGCTCGCTCGCTCGCCGGCTCCGCGCGGGGCTCGCGCTGCGCCCCCGCCGCCGCGGCCGGCGCGGTGACAGCTCCGGGGATGCTCGGCGCGGCCCGGCGCACAACAATACACTCTGACGTCACGGGGAATGGCGCCGCGGCCGTGCGCTCGCCGCGCTCCCCTCGCCCCCGCCGCCGCGCCCCCTCCCCGGCCACGCCCTGGGCCCGGCGCGCCCTCCCTCCCCTCCCCCGCGCCCGGGCCCCGTCCCGCCGGGGCCGCAGCCCGCGGGCGCGCGGGAAGTTCTGGAGCCCCGGGCTCCGCGCTGTCCTGTGCGCCCTCGCCGCGCCCCGGCTCCGCTCCTCCCACCCAGCCCCGATCCGCGAGGCCCGGTGGGCTTGCGGAGCCTCGAGCGGAATCCAGCTCGGCGGCGCAGAACCGAGGCTGGACGGGCGACTGGGGCGCGGAGCCGCCGCCGCCGCCGCCTCCTGGGGTCGGAAACAATGCCAGACCCGCAGCCTTCCCGGATCGCCTTCCCCGAGCTCCGGGATCGCGTCCGGCCACCGGCCACCGGCCTCGGCTCCCTGCACGCCGCGCAGCCAAGCAGCTAACGTACCTAAACTTATTCGTGATTTCCAGATCTGAACGAATGCATGATGTGAACTGCGAGAAAAGTGAAGATTTCCAAGTCTGGGCTAATCTTTACAACTTCTTAAAACTCTGAGGAATCCTTTAGGTCAATAAAGTTATGGTTGAGCAAAGAAAGAAATGATGCCTTCCTTGCCCTGCACATCAATGATGTATGTGTTTGTCTTGAGTGTGTAAAGACACGGGGTCACTCCTACCAGATTACTTATCTCCAGTGACTTCCTCAGTATAATGATATGTAAATAGTACTGTGTGTGCGCTTTCTTGTGAAGAACACCCACTCATCCAGTCCTCTAAGCAAAGCATTAAACATCCACTTTCCTCTCTGCTGTGTAAAGGAGACAGATAAGAAACATTTTAACACTAATGGGCTCAAGGTCTCTCCACAAATCGGTTTTAAGGACTGGCCCTAGTTCCCCCTCACCCCCTTCAGTCTCTTGCCTAAGAAATGAACAGTTAAAAGCTAATGAAAAGACTTTTTTGCCTGTCAGTCCAGTACCTTAGGTGGGTTCTTTGAGATGCCTCTCAAGTGACTGAAGTAATAAAAATGTTTGATTGATGACCAAAAATTAATCAGAGACTGTTCATATAATCATAAAAGGCAGCATATGCTAATTTGAAAACGTTTGCTTTGTTAATTCTTTAGAATAAGAAAAGAAGTGCATCATTTTAAGAAAAGATCTGGACTAGATCTTTTTCTTCCTTTTTAAAAAAAAATGGATTCAGAGAGGGCAGTGATGTTATCCTTAGGGGAATATTTTACCCTTGCAGTTTGCATAATTGTAACCAGGTGCGTTGTACTTTTACATTACATCTCAAGTATATTAAATTTGAGTTTTGTTCACGTCTGTTTTTATTCTTAAGAATATTCTATGACTACAGTAATTGACTTATTTTCCAGGTATTTTCATGCTAATGTATTTTTTCTACTCAGAAATAACTATTTTAAGCAATCAGATAGTAACAGAATTTGTTATTTTTGTTTGAAATAGTATCTAATAAATTAGGGAACCAGTTAAAGGAAAACATACGTAATCACTTATTTCATGGAATGGTCCATTCTGATTAAGACAAAAGAGAAAATATATCATCCACTTAAGCAGATGTAAATGGATGCTGAAAACAGCTACTGTTTATACAACAGCTCTCTGACAGGAAGCTGAACACAAATGCTGAACATAAATAGCCACAGCAAGGAGCTGACCCTTGGGTTCTATCCATACTTTAGAGTACTTGTATATAAGTAGCCAATGGCAGGTAAGCCTGTATAAAGAGCTGGTGAATTTACTATGCCAAAATATGCTTTGCTTTGGTTGTGAGCATAGCCTTCCAAAATGACATGTTTTAGAGATAGGCCACCATTTCAGAGACTGTACTGGATAAAGTCCTTTCTTATATTTTATTAAGTATATTCAGCCATTGGTTTCTTTAGGACTCATTCATTTTCTTTGGCCATGGGGAGGGGAAAGAGATTATGTATGTATCAATTATAGACCTTTTATGGGTTGGTAAAATATGTGAGCATCTTTTAAGTTGATAAACTTCTCAAGAAATACACAAGTAAAGATAATTGAAAATGATCGGCTGGGGAAATTAAGGGAGTTTTAAAGAATCTTTGAAAGAGGTTCTGAAAAATAATGTGTAGGATATGAACATTCACTTTTGTAGGAAGGGCATAAATGTTGCACCAAACAAATGCAGTGAAAGTCGGATAATTAAAAACTACAAAAATATTTAGGAAGATAGATGTTATCTATCATGTATTCCTACCATTCAATTCAGCTCATAGCTGATCATGAATATCCTAGCAGACTCCCTTCAAGTGGGAAGAGAGGAACTTTTAATTCTTCCTTTTCTGAGCCCCACACAGAGATTAAGCTTGCTCCAGCGTTTGATTGCCATGCCAATACTCCTGCCTTCTTGCCTCTTCTTTCTCCATTACCTTTCCTGCTTTCAGTTCTGAATTCAATGGTTCATATTCATTCTGTGTGTGCCACCCCTCATGAGTTTCAGTGAATGTGTCACCTCCTATATTTTTTAAATATTGTAATGTTTAATGATTAATGAATACTCAGTAGACATGAAACCTAATTAGTAATAGATATCAATATGCATAAGACAAATAAGAGATGGTCATATATTGAAAAATGTTCATAGTTCACAGGAGGTATCAATGCTAAATGAAGAGACAAATCTGGGGACAAAGCTCTTATCCCATGTCTCTATTCCCTCAGTTTCTCCTAAGTCCCTAATTAAAGAGTACACCAGTAAGAATCAGAAACTGGAATAATGTACTCAAAGCCCTGTGCACATAGCTACTACCCCTGGGGTGATTATTGGTGAGAAAATCTAGAAGGAATGGAAATGTCTCCAGTTCCTTCCACGTGCATAGGAGCAGAGCGGAAAGCAGGGTGGGAAAGAAAATATAAAAGATGGGAAGAAAAGAGAAGCCATTGTTGCAAGGAAAACAGGCAGTTTTAGGTTGCTGTGATCACAACACTCATGCAGCTTACAAGGTGGGGGCTGAATCCTATAAGTAACATTGAATCATCTCATTTTCCCAAGCAACTTCTGCCAACAGTCAAGATCTAAGGAGCCTGAAAAATCCACAAAAGGTTCTCCCAGTCTCACTGGCATGCTGCTCAGCTCATTGAATTTCCAACTAAACAAATTATTTGTCACAATCTAGGACACAATAAGAGTTTTATGAGTAAAAATTAAATTATTGGGAATTTACTGAAGTGGTACATTTTATAAAGACAAATAGCAGTGTTATTAATTACTCATAGTCAGATATTAGTGGGTGATATTTTTGAAGACAAATGAATTTAGACTTGCCTATGTAATACCAATGCTACAAGTCCTAAATGTTGTTACTACAAAGTTCAATGTGTATCCAATTTTAAGTCAGTTTACAGTTAAAGAACAAATATAAGCATCAGCAATACTTTGGGAAAACACAGAGGTGACAGTATTATCAGAGAGTAATTGTAACTTGAGATAACTCTTTCTTTAGGAAATGAATGTCTTAACTGTGATCATTATGTTTTTACTTGAACTGTAACAATCTAATATTTTAAGATGTCAGGTAACTCTTGTGATGGTTGAGCTTTCTTGTCAACTTGAATTTTTCAGTTACTCTTGGGTGGGTCTCTGAGTTTGCTTACCAGGAAGGCAGCCCTCTCAGTAAGGGGTCAGAGGGGAGCTAGAAATAGACATTCCTTCCTGGGAGGGCTATTATGGAGCTTCCCCTGGGTCTGTAACTTCAATAATTCCTTTCTTCTCATAACTACCTGGTTTAGAGATTCATCCCAGTAGTGTGTGGCTGACCATGACAGTTTTGGTACCAGTACCTGGGGTGATCTTGCTGAGATGAATCTGACTGTGTGGATTTTGGTCTTCTGGAATTTGTGTGATGGAGGAATGGACATGGACTTGGTACTTGCAACTGAAGAGGCCTTCCAGAGTGGTAAGCTATATTTTATGGACTATTCTGGTGAGACTATGAAAATGATAAGTGCAAAGAGAATTGCATTTGGAGACTTGACTTGTGAACTTTATAAGTGTAAGGAGAGACTAACAAGAACTTTATTGACACTATGTAACTGGAATCATTCTACTGCCTATGCCCAGAGAGTTTGATCTAGGTTGAATTTAAGTAATGGACTGACATGCTTAACTAACCATATGGAACTGAGTATTTAAGATTTAAAGTTGGAAAAAAGTCAAGCAAGTGTAACCAGCACAGAGACAGGCATTAGGTTATTGAAGCTGCTATTGTCAACACAATACAAATCGTAAAGAAGATGGCCCAATTGATTTACTATAAAACAATAATGAATGCCTGAAGAAGGACTTCAAGGACTTCAAGTCCAAGAAGGACTGCAGAAATAGCTAAAAGGAAGAAACTTGCTCTTCAAGGTTTATTTTGTCTTTGAGTTAACAACATGACTGTGCCCTGCATACCTGCTATTGCTTTTGCATGAGAATATACATGCATGGACTGGTTCAGGATGTGTACACAGTTCCAGGAGCCACTGCTGAGATATGATATATGGAACAGGGTGTGAAGTCCCTGATTGGCAAGTGAAGTCATGGTTTGCAATGGAGACCTGAAAATGTTTTGGATATACCAGTACTGTGCAAGGGCTACCATGGAGAGCTGTCGGCTCAGGATGGAAGTTTTCCCACCTACTCAGACTAGCTAGAGGGTTGGAAATGGAACATTCAGAGACTGTCAGTCACTGGTTGTGATATTGGACTTGAACTGCAGGTGTTTGATGTTTGCCTAATGGTTTTTGAGTTTGTATTGGACAGTCTCTCCTTGTTATGTCTCATAGCACTTGGAAATGTTTACTCTGTGCCAGTGTATGTTAAAAATATGTAATTTGGTTTTTACAGAACTCACAGTTATTAAGGGTGCTTGCCTTAGATTGGGGGAAGATAATGTGTTTCTGGTTTTACATGGGATAGTTATCATGTTAAGCAGAATTATGATCTTGTTATGTCTTCATTTGGAAATTAAGTATGATGCAAGGAGATATGGTTTGAGGCCAGGTTGGCAACAAAACATAAATCATCACAAGTCTACGAGGTCATTTTGACAAGGGGTAGACTTGTGATGATTTAAGTTTTGTTGTCAACTTGACCTTTTGAGTAATCTTTGGTGGGTCTCTGTCATGGTTTGATACAGGTGTCCCCCACAAACAATTGAATGTGTTCTGATCGGTCCTCAGCTGATGGCAGTTTGGGTTTTACAACCTCGATGAAGTTGTGTTGTCAGGGGCGGGCTTATGGGGTTATAAGCCAGCTTCCCCTTGCCAGAGTTTGGCACACCTTCCTGCCGCTGTTGGCAGTGCTGTGGCAGAGGTGATGTCCAGCCCTCTGCTCATGCCATCGTTTTCCCTGCCAGAATGGAGTCTCCCCTCGAGTCCGTAAGCCAAATAAACCCATTCCTCTACAAGCCACTTTTGTTTGGGTTCTTTCTGTGCAGCAACAAGAAAGCTGACCCCAACAGTCTCTGATGCTGTTTACAGGAAGGAAGCCCTCTCAATAGGGGCAGGATGTAAGGAAGCACAGGCAGCTAGAAACAGACATCCCTTCCTGGGAGGGCTGTGCAGGAAGGAAATTGCAGAGACTCAAGCAGTCAACATGTCTAGGAAAAGATTGTAAGACCCTGTCATAAAGCTATATAAAGGGATAGAAACTCTCTCTCTCTGCCCCCTGCCTGTTTGCTGTTCTGTGTGTGTGGTGGTGGTGATAGCTCTTCCCTCTCTCTCTCTGCTTGCTTGTACCTGTGAAAGGGGACCAGCCTCTTTCACCATATGGAACTTCCCCTAAATCTGTAACTTCTATAAATCCTTTTCTCCCATAACTGTGCCTTGTTTGGAGGTTCATCACAGTGGCATGTGGCTGTCTGACAATTCTAGTTATAGAAGTATGGGTTGATAAAAGAAAAAAAATTATTTGATAGATTTTATTTGCTTGCAAACTTTAGCAAATTTTATTTACATTGTTAATGCATATAATTTTGATGATATTTTGGAGACTTTAAAACAATTTTGGTCATGTTCCTGTCCTCTTCTGTCCATTCCTCCCACCCCCATTCCACTGATGACCTGACCCTTCTCTTTCTTTCAGTTTTCTGGTTAGCTTATATTATTACATATTATTTCACTAAGTAAAAGACATTTTTCATAACCTATCTAGACTCTTAGTAAGCTGAAGTGCTCTTCAAATGAGGAGAAATAGAGTAAACTAGCTGAAATAGTTTCATAGTATTCTTCCATTTTACTTTCTTAAATTGCTCTTTCAGTTTCTGCTTTATCTCTCTACTTCCTTAGTACAATAACAAAATGGGCTTCTGAGTACAGGCCTTCATTCCCTCCCCCATAAACCCTTAATTAGTCATAGAGAACTCATTGTGATTTATGGCCTACTGTTTAACAAGACTCACACTTAATCTATTACACAAAAGGGATACACATATCCCTTTACAGCTGCACCATTAGTTTATACAAAATTTAAAAAAAAAACTTAGAAAATGTAAATAAAGCTTTTCCTGATAATATCTTTGTGCGCATATGCAACGTGATCAGAATTTCAACACTGCAGTCTGACAGTTTTTTGCTTATTTTCAAAACTACAAATTAGATTTCTCTAGGTAAACTCTAATTCAGTCCCACATTTAGTGCTAAGAAGGAAAATTATATGCTGCTAAATTCATCTTTATGTGGAAAGAATGCTTCTTAGTTCAGGAAGGAGACCAGAATTCTGATTTACATGGCTGTCTCATATGCTAGAGGGGGTGAGATCTTGTTCATGTTGCTGTCTCTTAAATACTTAGTAAAAGGGTGACTTTTATTATTGAGACTTAGCCAAAGAAAAGTTCAGTAGTATCCCTAACAAGTAATTTATTCCAGTAATTTTCAAGTAACTGCTATTTTAAGTTTGACAGTAATTTTCTCTGTATTCCACCCATAACACTGAAAGTTCAAAGGAAGATATAAAGTCCTTGTGCAACATTTAAAAGGATGGATTAAAGTGATGGGGAGATAGTGTCTTTTTGTAACTGAATAATTCTTATTGTTTTCCCACTGAGTTTTAATGCAGGGGACAAGGCTTATCATTTGGCCAACACACTTCCAGTAACCATGGGATGACATGATCGGTGGGCTGAATAGCAGGAATAACTGAAGGTCTCTGAGGAGCCCATCGTGACCAAGGAAAGGCCATCCAACTCTGCAGTGCTACGCAGGAGAAAAAAGACAGACAGAATACACCTAGCGGGGAGGAAAAGCAACAGTATTCTATGAGAGAGAGAATGAATATGAACAATGCCATGCTACCCTAAAACTGTCCAGGATTTTCATGGCCTCAATAAGGCCAGGGACTGAGTTGGAATAAGCATATTTACCTTTTATTTGAGAACAGAAAGATGCAGAAAAAAAATACTAAGATTCTTGCTCACCCACTCCCCCTGGCTTTCTACCACTCTGCCACACTTAGGCAAGTTGTCCCCAAGGAAAGCAATCAAAGATAGTTATGACATTCAGATGTCAAAACAGTGAGTCATGCCTTTTAATAGTACCTGGATTGAGTTGTTGGTAAGAATTTTGATCAATGCACATTTTTAGTAGAAAATTATTTTCTCTAGAGATACTTTCCCCCTTTCAGACCATAAGGTGATTAATACCATAGAAGATCCAAAATGTCTAGATTACAGTCTTCCTACCTAACCTATAAGGATTCATTTTCTACTTCTAATCTAACTCCCCTCTTCTTTCCCTATAGTTCCTTGTGGGCTGGTTGCTGATTTCTTTCTCTATGCAGGCAAAGAATATTTCATGATGGTAAAATTTTTAAGTAGTTTTAAAATGCATGCTCTTTTATTTGAGATATAATTAAGATAACATCCATATGTCTCAAGTTCAAGTAGCGGGAACTGGGACTTCACCACTGTACTTCCCCAGAGTTTGTGTCTCAGAATGCCAAAGAATTGGACAATTTGGACAGAGAGCATTTTCTTATCACACATGTTTATTCTAGATTAGAGTCAGTTCAGACGATTTGGGAAAGAGATAGGGGAAGCAGCCCAACTACCACATCCAGCCACCAGTATGGGAAGAAAACGTGGGAGAGGTTTTTAAATAATTTATGCTGTTTAGCTAAACAAGCAGGAGAAAGAAAGGTTCAGGTGGAAAGGAAATACAGCCCCTCATCACAGGGCTGGAAAGACCTTACCAGTCCCTAGAAAGTCAGAGGTCCTTCTTCTAGGACACTTTGTGGAAGAAGAGATTGTGCTTTGTTTCAGTGACATTTTTAAAACTTCCACCAGGTAAGTCAGAGAGATAGTTGATTGGTCTATACCTGACTGTCATAGTTTGATCCAGTTGTCCCCCATAAGCAAATGAATGTGTGTTCGGGGTAATTGATCCTCAGCTGATGGCAGTTTGGGTTTTACAACCTCTATGGAGCTGTGTTGTTGGGGTGGGCTTATGGGGTTATAAGCCAGCTTCCCCTTGCCAGTGTTTGGCACACCTTCCTGCTGCTGTTTGCAGTGCTGTGGCAGAGGTGATGTCCACCCCTCTGCTCATGCCATCATTTTCCCTGCCAGGATGAAGTCTCCCCTTGAGTCCATAAGCCAAATAAACCCCTTCCTCCACAAGCTGTTTTTCCTTGGCTTCTTTGTGCACAGCAATAGAGAAAGCTGACTAGAACACTGACCAATTAGTTTCAGCATCTAGGTTTGAGCTCTGGCTAAAGACCTCCCACTCAAGGGGAGGAGGAGTCTATGGAGCTTGCCTGAAACTGTCACAAAGTGATGATTTTGTTATTTGTATGCACCCTAAAACATTCAAACAAAGGCACAAAACATTTCCATTGTACTTCAGTGGTTGCTTCTGTCATTTCCCAGCATTTTTCAGTCCCTGCACAAAGAATCGCAGCATCACAGATGAGCATCATCTGTTATTGGACTGTTAATGTTGATTCCTGTCAATTGTTTATCTATTGTTTTTTGTCATGTTCTTAATAAAGTCACATATATATTCTTTGATAGTAGAGTCTTTGTGTATTTCTGATATCATCCTTGTTATTCCCCAAGGTCCAGAAGGCTTTATGGTCTGGGTTTTATACTTTAATTTATAACTTAACTATAATTAATTTTTGCATATAGGAGGAGGTGGGGGTCCAAATTTTTTAATAATCAATTTTTATCCACTCATTGAGTTTATTTTGCACTGTGATCAAATATCAGTTTAGCACATCTATGTGGGGCTGTTTCTGGTCTTTTTACTTTATTTTGTTGATCTGTAACAATAACAACTGACATTATTGCCATAGCTTTATAGCAATCTTGAAATCAAAAAAGCATATACTGAAAATTTCTTGGGTCATTATAGTTTTTCCATGTGTATCCATATAAATGAAAGGATCCGCCATTTTACATGAATGCATTTGAATCTACTGATCCACTTTGAAATAATGGTTCTATTAGCAATACTGACATTGGAACACTGTTAAAGCTGGACTCATTTAGTGAGGTTGTGACCATTTAGAGTGACTGGGACCCGGAAAGTAAAGAGCCAGAGTGCCTTTGGACTTATGTTTCCAGTCTCCACTTATCTCTGGCCTAACCAGTTTTTCAGAAAACAACCTGAGCCCCTCCCTAGTGTGGAGGTCTCCTTTACTACAATTCCAGCTTAATTTCCTGAGGCAGCTTGGCCCAGACCAATCAGCTGTCTCTCTGGCTCACCAGAGTCAGACGATATAGTTACCTAGTGGAGTGAAATTGCTGTCTCTTCGTCCTGAATGCTAGACAGCGAAGACCCTCCCATCCTCCAGGTTCTGTTAAGCCCTCTCACCATAGCCATGTGACTACAGCACGGGCATCTTCCTGCACTTTCTCATCTTTCCTTCTCTTAATCTAATAAAGTCTCTTTAATTCTTACCTCTGGTGCTCTAAGAATTTAATGCTGTAAGTTCATAAAACAAGAATCTGGGATACTTTATGAATTGGTAAGGAACCCCAATATTCCTGTTACAAGGTGTTCTATATTTTTTCAGTCATATGTAAACATTTTTAAATATGTATTTATGTTGATAATATCTCTATACATAAAATATTATTTCCATCAACAATGTATAAAATAAAATTGATTTTATAAAAATATTGATCTTATATACTATAACTTTGCCAAACTCATGTGTTGGTATTATACAACTTCAATATCTACAATTGCCTAGAAGTGATAACACATTTCTGATTTAATGCATCTTTATTTTTCTTGCCTGATCACACTGGCTGGGATGTCTAAATTAATTCTGAATGTATGTATGCAACAATCACATTCAATGAAACAGAGTAAAAAGATTCATGTTTTCTTTAAATATGTTAACTAAATGATTTTTGCAGGTGCCCTTTACTGATTGAAAAATATTCTGTTCTTTTCCTAGGAACCTAGCAATTCTTTCACTGTTCCTGACCACAAGTAGTTGTTAAATTTTATTAAGAGTATTTGTGCATTTTTTGAGATACTCATCAAGATTTTCCACTATTATTCTGTTAATATAGTGTTGCAATCAGCCACACACTGCTGGGATGAATCTTCAAACCAGCACAATTTGGGGGAGGAAAGTATTTATTGAAACTACAGATTGTGGGGGAAGTTCAATAACAGTGAAAGAGGCTGGCCCTCTTTCACAGGTCCAAGCAGAGAGAAAAACCTATCAGCTACAGGACACACACAGAATAGGGAACAGGCAGGAGAGGCAAGGAGAATTTCTTCTCCTTTATATAGGTTTAGGGTGGGGTCTTGAAACCCTATACCAGACTTAATGGCTTCCGGAATCTCTGGAATTTCCTTTATGCATGGCCCACAGAGGAAAGGATGTTTACTTCCAGCTTCTTTGAGCTTCTTTACATCCTGTCCCTTGCTGAGAGGCTGCCTTCCTGTAAACATCCTCAGAGACCCACCCAAGATAATTAAAAATATCAAGTTGACAACAAAACCTAACCATCACATGTAGTATGTCACTTTGAAAATCACTTTGATTGATTTTCTAATGCTAAACAATTTTTACAATAATCCCAAATTGGTCATGGTTGTAGTTTGAATGCATGGCCCCATTCAGGTGTTTCATTGAGTGAAACTTCAGTCCTGAGCTGGTGGAATCCTGCTGCAGGGGGGCATGTAACTGGGGCAGATGTGAATTCCAGCCCAAAGGTATGCAGAGAAGTTCAAGCTCTAGCAGGGAGCCTGCTTGCTGCTTGTTCCTATCTGCTGCTTTTTGCTGGCTGCTGATGGTTTCTCTCTGCTTAGATCTGTGAAAAGGATGCAGTTTCATTTGCCTGGATCTGTAAACTAAGCTTGAAATAAATCTTTTTCTCCCATAAACTGTGTCTGGTTTGAATGTTCTACTATTTTTTAAATAGCTTTTATCTTTATCCACAGAAGGGATGTTAATCTATAATTTTAAATATTTGAGATGTGTAAATATGATATTGAACTCATAAAGTCAAGTAATGTATTTCTCTTTTGTATGCTAAAATGCTGAATTTTGTTGGGTTAGTATGTTTCTATGAAATGTTTGCTGTGATTTGCTGTTGAATTTCTCAGTAATAGAGTTATAATTATATATGTAAAGGTTTTTTGGTAGGTAGCAAATTAAATTTCTATCAGATATGAAAGGCTTCCAGGTTTTTCTCTTGTTTCTCTAGATACGTTTTACTAAAGTTTTTAAAATTTTATTGGAAGATTTGGATTTATAAAATTTGTCTATGTCAATTTCAGATACTATAACTATAGTTGGATGATTTTATTTTTGTAAATTAGTACTGTTATACAAATGTAACCTTAGTATAATGTTATCATTCTTTGAACACTCTCCAATAGTACCCTCTGGCCTTGTGAAGCTGTGACAGTTAACTCCTTCAGGAAAGTTCTATAGATTCCAAACCTGAACCCCTCCCTTGAGTGGGAATTTCTAGCTATAGTTCTAACCTAGATTCTGAAGCTGATTGGTCAGGTATGGACCAACCATCTGTCTCTCTGACTTACCTGGCCCAGGTCAATAAAAGTCACTGAAAAAAAAGTCCAGCCCTCTTCTCTCACACACACATGGCCTAGAAGAAGGACCTCTGACTCTCTAGGGACCTGGTAAGGTCTCCTGAGCACCCCATCATTAGGCTGTGATGGGGGGCTGGATTTATTTCCCACATGAACCTTTCCTTCTCATGATCTTTCCTTCTGCTTGTTTGGCTGAGCAGCACAGATTTTGACTAAACTCTTTTCCACGTGTTCTCCCCACACTAGTGACTGAAGACCTCTGTGACTTTCCATTTTCTCTTTAATAAAATCTCCCACTATACCTTATCATCTGGTGGTCTATAATTTTAATTCTTTAACTTTGCAGACAAGAATTTGGGTACTCCTTAAATTCTGAGGTGCATTGGAATTAGCTGAGCACTCTATGTTCTAATCCCCAGCTCCCCTGTTACAAAGCCAAAAGTAGTAGTCTTTCATGTCTAGTTTCTTTCACATAGTGTAATATATTTATCTATTTTATTATATCTATCAGTGGTTTGTTTCTTATTTCTAACAATACTCTATCATATTGATGTACATTTTTTTCTATACAACACCAATTTTAAGGAACACTTAGAATATTTGCAATTTTGGACTATTAGAAGTAATTCTAAAAACATTTATATAGAAATGTTTTTTGAGCATGTTTTCATCTTTCTTGTAATTACCCATAATCACTGCATGGCATGTTTTAGTTTTCAAATTAATGTGTCTAACTTTAAACACATGTTTCCAAATTGGCATTATGTTTTTCAGTGAAATTTTTGTTTCAAATAGTTCCTCGATGTTGTGCAAGGGCTTTGACAGAAACCTGTCTTGTTTTGGGGACCTTTTAGGTCTCTCCCATCAACAGCTCAGTGTGGATATTAACCATTTCTAGTATTGGGACTTATAAGCCAGAGCCAAATATATTAGGCAAGGCTTTTTCCCCACTCTCTTCTCGGGCCCTTCTTATCAGACAATACTCCCGTATTCCTTTGGAGGGTTATATAATTTATCTTACTGTAAAAAAGTAAGGGTTCATTTTAGATTTAGCAATCTGTATATCTCCCCCCGGTACCCCATTCTCCCATTCCCTACCTCCAACACCCTCTATCCCTATTACCCATTTCTTCAGTTGCTTGTCATGTTTGCTTGCTATTCAAACTGAACCTAGTTAGGAACTTCAGATGAGGGAGACTATGCTACGTTTATATTTCTGTTCTTGTGTGAGTTCATTAAGTATGATTTCTTCCAAGTCCATCCACTTTACTGAAAATTTCATTTTATCATTTTTCTTTACTGCTGAGTAGAATTCCATTTGTATATAAGTACCAAAACTTTCATATCCATTTGTCCAGCAATATTCATCTGGGTTGAATCTAATTCTTAGCTATTGTGAAATGAGTAGTTATAAACATGGTTGAGCAAATATCTGTATTGTAAAGAGGAGCCTTTAGGGTATATATCCAGTGGAGGAATAGGAAGGTTGGTGGGAAGCTCCATTTTCATCTTTTTTAGGCATCTCCACTCCGATTTCCTTGGTGGTTGTACAAGTTTGGACTCCCACCATCAATGAGTGAGGGTTCCTTTTTCTCCATATATTCATCAACATCTATTGTTGTTAGATTTTTAAAATATTTGCCATTCTAGCTGTAATAAGGTGGAATCTCATAGTTTTTCTTATTTTCATTTCCCTGATGATAAAGGATGTAAGTGAGTATTAGTCACACAATATCAAGAGACCCATCTGCACTCGCACTCTGCAAAGAAGCGAGTTCCCAGATTGTTAGACTACATATTACTGGTATATGCTACATGAGCTGCCAGAGGAGAGTGACCAACAATGCTGAAAGAAAGCAGTGGATACTGCTATATGAGAGCAACCAGCACGACAAGATGGATACACCTATGCAATAGTGGCAGGCAATCTAGATGGGTAATAAAGGGCTCTCTGATTGACTAAGAGATCCCCTCAGTAGCAAGGAACCCTTACCTGGAACTGGGATCCATGCCAAATCCCTAAGGAGACCAAGAATCTGAGATCAATGGTGAAGTTTCCACTAACCAGGGATCTAAAGAGAGGCTATACCCATTATAATCATGCCAAACTAATAATACTTGTCCCCTTTAGCCTATGCTGATCTCAAGCTCCATTGGATAATGTTTTTATTTTTCAGAAGGCAAGAGAACCATGAAAAACCCAACGCTACAAATAAGAGCAGAAATGATAGCTGACTCAGAGATGAACCACTCCTAATACTAAGGCCTAGGTGAAACCACAGGGGAATTAGAGAGATGAGCAAGAATGCTGCTTCTATAGTAAGCCCAACAACCTGCACCAGGGTAATGGAGACAGACATGGAGAACACTCAGATGTTCCAAAGCAGAAATCCCAAGGCTGCTAAAAGATCAATAATACACTTAAAACTCTCCCACCATGGCTCAGGGAACTTTTCATAAGAGGGGGCAGAAACAGTTTAAGAGCCATGGTCGGGGGAATATCCAGAGGCATCACCCCCCACACCCATTAACTGTCTGATGCTCTAATAATTGTAGCTTTCAATCTCATGGAACATACCAGCAATCCCACTGAGGAGGGCCTTCCGTGGAAAGGGGGCAGGGAGGAAGGAAATGTTGGTACCAACACATGACAAAGTTTCTACATATTAAAAAAATAAACAAACTTTTAAAAATGTTTCCTATTATTATTTCATTTGTTGTCATATTACTATGTTTAAAATGTCATAATATACTTTGAATACAAATCTTTTATCAGATATATAAAGATGTTTCCTCCCTAATTTATCCTTTAACTATTTGTTTAAAGATGCTTATATTTTATGGGGCTAGGGTGATGGCTCAGAGGATAAAAGCATTTGCTCCACAAGGGTTCTGATCAAAGTTTGATCACAAATCCCATATAAAGCCAGATGAAAAGGTGTCACTGGCACCTGTCATCCTGAGACTTAGAGTGATGGGATGCAGAGTCAGGAGGAGAATCTCAATGCATCGGTCAGTTTGGCCTTCCCAGTGGCAAAGGCAACAACAGAGAGACCCTATCTGAAAACAAGATAGGAGGAAAAGACTGACATCTTAAGATTGTTCTATGACCCCCCACAAGTGCACCACGACACAAGGATGCCCATATACACTCACATCAGAACATACATACAAATCAACTAAGATATTTCATTCCATTACAGCATATAACATCCAAGTCTATCACATACTTTGAAAAGGTTTACCCTGTACATGTATGATTTTATGAGTCTTTAAAATCTTGGCTTCACCTAGAGAATGCATGTGATATTTGTCTTTCTGAAACTGACTTAATTTCTTTTTTAAATATGTTTGCATTTATTTGCAAGCAGAGAGAGAGGGAGGGAGGGAGAAATGCACACTAGGGTCACTTGCAACTACAAATGAACTCCAGATGTATGCATGACTTGGTATATCTGACTTTACATGGGTACTGGGGAATCAAGCCCAGCTGGCAGGCTTTGCAAGCAAGCACCTTTATCTCAGAGCAATCTCTTTGGTCCCCTGAATTAATTTCTTAATATGATTATCTGCAGTTGCATTGATTTCCATAGAAATGGCATGACTTCATTCTTTATGACTGACAAAAATTCCATTGTAAATAAGAAACTCATCTTTATTTCTTTGTTGATAGACACCTACGTAAGTTGCTTCTAGAACTTAGCTGTTGTGAACAGTGCTGCAGTAAACATTGATGTGGCGATATCTCTGTGATACGTTGACCTGGAGTCTTTAAGAAACATAACCAAGAGTGGTACAACTGCCTCATGGGTAGTCCTGTTTTTAGTTTCTTAAGGAATGTCTATACTAATTTCCTTAGTGCCTGGATTAGTTTACATTACTACCAGCAGTGTATAAGGGTTACACATTTTTGTTCACATCCTCACTATTCACTTTGTTAGTGTCTTCTTCAGAAGACCAGAAGTATTTAAATTTTGATAAAACTTAATTGTCAAATTTTATGTGTGAAATATTTATGTCATTTTAAGAAAATAGTCTACAACCAAGTAGTTATTTTATATTTCCTCTTAGAATTTTTATACTATCAGCTGTGAAATGTATGTGCATAATTAATTTTGAGTTATTATATGAAGTTTGTGTGTGGTATTAGATAAATACCTCAACTGATTGCTTTATGCACACGAATATTCAGTTATTCCCAGAGCCTTTATTAAAACTATTATCCTTGGTGGCTTGGAAGGTGTCTCAGTGGGTGGAATGGTTGTCATGATTTCATAACAACCTGAGTATGGATCCCCAGCATCCATATAAAATCTGGGTGCAATGACATGCACCTACCTATAATCCTAGATGGAAAGGCAAAAAACAGAAGGGTGCTGGGGGCCTGCTGCCTTGTTTCCAAAAATAATATAAAAAAGTTATTAAGGATGACACCCATATCAACCTGTGGCCTTTGATCATATGTACATATAAGTATATGCATACATGCATGCACATTTTTGCATAGACACATATGAGCATGCATTCACACACAAAAATTATAAAGAAAAATCATCTTTTCTTCCTATATAAATGTCTTGGAACATTTTTCAAGAATTGCTAGTACTATTATATGAGTCAATTTCTGAAATATTTACTTGGTTACAGTGATACAAGTATTTGTCATTATGTTAATATACTGTTTTGTTTGATCTATCATATTTTAAAATTTGAAACTAATATCTCCAACTTCATTCTACTTTTTGAAGTTATTACAGCTGTTCAAGTTTTAATGAATTTCCACGTAAGTGTTATATCAGCTCTCAATTTCCACACTAAGGTGGGGGAGGGCATTACTGCTAGTAAGCAATCCCTATCCATTCCCTCCACTGCCTTCCTCCTTGCATTATTTAAGATGAATGTCTGCAGTCATCTTTGTCTTTGCTACTTTGCTCAAAATCAATCATTTTATCTGTGTTTCTTTTAAAAATTATTATTACTAGTCAAGCGTTCTGATCACCTTTGTTAGAAAGCTCCTTTATGTTGATATCCTGTCTGTTGCACTTGGATTTACTGAGCTGCTTGAATCTGTGAACCTATAATTTATACCAAAATTGGAGATGTTTCAAGCATCATTTCTTAAATGCTTGTGATGTTTATAAATCATCATTCACCATCCTCCCCAATGATTAAATGCTCCCTAATTACATCTATGATGTCTTTTTTTTTTTTTGCCAATTCTGTGACATTGTCATTAAACCAAGATACAATAAACACTAGTTACAACTAATATTAAATGAAGAAATGTGTGAATTTCCAAGCAAAAAAGAACATATGTTGTTACCTCTGTTACTTTGTATGGCAACATGTCTCTGAAGAGCATTACATTAGGTTAGAAAAAATTAAGTGCTTATATGATTATCAGTCTAGTCTAAGTAAATCCAAATATCTCAGGCCAGGTGGCTCCAATGCAATTTCTCCATTGCTCTATACATTTTGTTATTGTCACTGTCATTCTTATATGTAAAATGAACAGAGCTAGAAAAGGAAAATGTAAAAAAAGTGGATCTGGGGAGAAGAGGAATGGTATAGTGGGGTGATTATATTCAATACCAATATTGACTATTTAGGCCTTTGACATTTGCAAGGCTAGAAAACAAAATTTCATTCGCCTTTTTTGAAGTTGTGTGTGTGTGTGTGTGTGTGTGTGTGTGTGTGTGTGTGTGTATGTGTATGTGTGTGTATGTGTCAAAGTCAGCCACACACTGCTGGGATGAATCTCCAAACTAGGCACAGATTGGGAGGAAAGCATTTGTTGAAGTTTTATAACCAAGGGAAGTTCTATTCTGGAGAAGAGGCTGGCCCCCTTTCACAGGTCGAAGAAGCAGAGAGAGAAACCCATCACCAGCAACTCCAAAGCAAGCAAGCACATTCAACCTCACAAACAGCAGGAACTCCAAGCTTGAACACAGACTGCTTTTTGCATATGTATAGCTGGAATTCCAGATCCACCCCAGAAACACCTTAGGGCTGAAGCCTAGGAAATGGCCAAGGTGACACACCCTCTAGTTAGGCAGATGGATAAAAACTAAAATACTCTTGAATCTATTGGTGGACACCCCTTCAAACTACCACAGTGTGTGTGTGTGTGTGTGTGTGTGTGTGTGTGTGTGTGTGTGTGTGAATACACACATGCATATTGCATGTATGGAGGTGTTGCAGTTGCTTTCATGTTGCTGAACCAGAAGCAGTTTATGAGAGGAAAGTGTTAAAATGGAAATGACCATAAGAGACCACTCTGAAAGGAAAAGTTTTAATAGGAGGAAAAGTGAGCTGCTGGGCTATTTTCATCAAAGGTGGCGAAAAAGTGTGTGGCAAGTTCAGATCAGGGCTTTTAAGGGGAAAATGTTCAGGTTGGGGCCAGGTGGTCACATGAGATTGGGTGGAGGGCTCAGGTGGTCACATGCTCTCAGGATCAGGAAGGACAGTCTCTGGGGCCAGACAGATACAGCAGGTGTGGCTCTTGTTTAGGAGGGAGTCTTTATCTGTGACTCTTGTTGATACTTCTCTTGAGGCTGGTTGGGGAAGAGGATCAATGTGTAGCCCGAATTTTGACCTAACAGAAAGTATTTATTTCAGGCTTAAAGAATCCAGGGGGGAAAAGGGAGCTCACTTCCAAAGATCCAAGCAGAGAGAAACCACCAAATAGCCAGCAAACATGAACAGCCAGAGCTCAAACTGCTTTGGACAAAACTTAGGGATAAATTTAAGATCTGTCAGCAGTGACATGCCCTCTTGGAGACTTCAGTTGCAAATTTAATTAAAAATACCACAGGCTATGGGGCCATACATTCACATTCAAACCAACCCAGAAGGTCATAGGAGAATATCAGGTATCCACCTTGTTTGAGGCATGGTCTCTTGATCATGCTGCATATATTAAACTAGCTGGACTGAAGCTTCCAAGGAATTGTCTTCACCTTTGATCAAAGTAGATTGCTGGGATTATAAACACTGTCTGCTTCATCTGGTATTATGTGAATTGCACAAGTCTGAACTCATGGTACTTGTGCTGTATGACAGATCTCTTTATCCTCTTCCCGGCCATCTTCACATTCTTCACTTAGATTTAGGTATCCAAAAATTAAGCATTGGGCTGGAGAGATGGCTCAGCGGTTAAGGCACTTGCCTCCAGTGCCTAAGGCCCCGGGTTCAATTCCCTAGGACCCACATAGGCCAGACCCATAAGGTGGTGGCCCTGTTCTCTCTCTCTCTCTCTCTCTCTCTCTCTCTCTCTCTCTCTCTGTCTGCTTGAAAATGAATAAATAAAATTTTAAAAAAATTAAGCATTTGTCCATGCATAGCACTGTAAATACTGTGGAAATGAATGCTTCTTAGGGTTATACCAAGTCTCTGTGGTGCTGTGGATTGAACCCACAGCTTTATGAATGTAAGGCTGGCACTAGCTCACTGAGGAACCTCCCTGTCCTGTATTATGACAACTGCAACAATGGTAACATTTCTGAATCATGCATGCTGTTGATACTTGTTCTACTTATTACTTGCAAGAATGTTGTGAGGTACAGACCATTATTTTATTATTTTTTTTCAATGAAAAATTTAAGTTGTGTGATAGGTCAGACAGCTCCCCTTGAGTGGGAGGTGCCTCTAGTCAGAGCCCAAACCTAGGCACTAAAACTTATTGGTCAGGTATGAACCAATCAATGTTCTCCCTGCCCACCTAGGACAGGAAATTCTGACTGAACAGTTAATCTGCTCTCTCTTCCCCACATGACAGGCTAGCAGAAGGACCTCTGAATCTCCTGGCCTTAGAAAGGTAAGGCCTACCCTACCCCAGCTAACAGCAGTGGTGGGGGAAGGCTCCAGATTTTTCCCCTCATGAGCCTTTCCTTCTCAGGATGGGCGCCTTCTGTTATCTTTTCTTCTGCTGCTTGTTTAGCTCAACAGCATAAGTTCTATTAAACTCTCTGACACGTGTTTTCCCCACACTTGTGGTTAGAGAACTCTGTAACTCCCCATGTTCCCTTAAATAATAAAGTCTCCCACTATACCTTACTATCTTGTTGTCTATGATTTTAATTCTTTAACTTTGTAGACAAGAACTCGGGTACTCTTTAAACTTTGGGGTGCATTGGAATTTTTGCTGGGTGTTATCTAAATTCTAACCCCCAGCTCACCCTGTTATAGTTACAAATAAATTATGTAAACAAATTCCAAAAGGTCATATACCTTACAAATAAAAATGTTGAGATAAAATCATAAAATCAATATATCTAACTGTCCTTACTCTAAGAAACTGTATCTTGCCAGAAAGTATGAATTTCTAGGTATTTATTTATATAGTAGGCATGGTGTGATGTGTGTATGATTTATGTTTTTTTACTGTGAATGCATGTGCATATACATGTGTCATGTGTACAGGTTAAGGGGGCAGAGTCAGCGTCTCTCACTGAACCTACAGCTCCCTGTTTATCATTTGACTGGGTACTTTATACTTTAGGATCCCCAATAATTCTCTTGTCTCTATACAGGTTTCAGGTTACAAGCATTCATAACTATGCCAAGCTTTTGAAATGAGTGCTGGAAACCAAATTTAGTGCCTTTCAGGCTCATACTTGTGCGTCAAGCACTCTTTCGTGCTGACCCATTTCCTCAGAATGAAGAGGATGCAGTTTGTACTGTCAAATATTTCTGGTTTTAGGAAAAATGAAAATAAGGCTATGCCTGTTTATATATGTGACTCATATCAAATATATATTGCACAGAAGAGAAACTGAGTCATTTATATTAACATATTACCCACTTATATAAAAGAATGCTTCTTGCTTTCTTATTGCTGATTTGTGAGTACCTGTTTAAAAACATACCTAACATCAGCTGATAAGGCAAAGAAATGTGAGTGTGAATACTAGATAATGCACATATATTTAAACACCTGTAACAATGTCTGAATGTGGATGCTTAAGCAAAACATGAATTACTAGCACTATTCCCAATTATAATTCACTACCAAAGAGATCACTGTCAATACAAAATTGAAAGGTCTGCTTTCCAGCAACTTCTCTATACATAACTGTTCAGGTTCAGTTTAGTCTTCAATTCCATCAGTGTTGCTGAAGGATAGCAACACAGGAAAAGTCCAGGCTGTTAGGGTACAATCCTCATGTTTAGCTCTTTTCATTTTTAGTATTACAAATACCACCATGTCCTGTCATGTCAGGAAGTATTATGTCAATAATGTTTCCCTCAATCTCCTTCTTAGATGTTGCTTCACACATTGGAAACAGATACATTTGACACAGTTTGCATTCTACTTTGGCAATCTCCTCTACACAGTAGGTGCCAGTGCAATATCATAATAAATACTTCATTGCCCTAAAATCCTACTGTTCCTCATGGACTCAAACCACTCCCCCCTACACACAAATTTCTTGAAACTACTGATCTTTTTATTGTCTTTACCATTTTTCATTTTTATTATTCAAGTTATAACATTTAACTTGTTTTATTTTGTTTTGCTTTTCTAGGTAGAATCAATCTCACTTTAGCTCAAGCTAACCCAGAATTCACCTCTAGTTCCAGGCTAGCCTTGAACACACAGCAATCTTCCTACCTTTGCCTCCAGAGTGCTGGGAATAAAGGTGTGCACTGATATGCCTGGCTAATATTTAACTTATTAAGATTGTCTTTTCTTACTTAACAAAATGTATTTAGTTTTCATACATCTCTTCTTTTGGTTTGATAACTGTCATTTGTCATTGGCAAATCATGTTCCATTGTAACAGTGAACCATGATTTTTAATTATGAATAAATAACACTGCTTTAAAGCCTTAATTTTGTTTTATAAGTTTGCAACACATTTGAGTAAATACTTCTAAAAGAGAACATTGGACTTTATAGTAAAAGGTTTGTTCTTGTTTTTCTTTGGAAGAAACTCCCAAACTATCTTCTAAAAAGGCTCCATCCCTTCAACATTGAACAAAAATGTCCATTTGCTCTGAATCTTTGGCAGAAATTGATAATTGTCACTTTTTCTGGGATTTAGGTATTCTAAATCCCAGAGGTGTATTAAAAGATGCACTGTGAACACTTTATTCTCTCAATGATAAATGAGGCTTAGCATTTTTATATTCCTCTTTGCCATCTGTATATCTTTGGTGAATTGTTGAGTTAAAAATCTTTTGCCGCCAGATGTGGTAGCACACGCCTTTAGTCCCAGCACTGGGGAGGCAGAGGTAAGAGGATCACCGTGAGTTCAAGGCCACCCTGAGTACATAGTGAATTCTAGGTCAGCCTGGTCTAGAGTGAGAGCCTACCTAGAAAACCAAAATGTTGGGGGGGGGGGCAAAAGCCTAGCTGGTCAGAAGACTTAAAAAATCTTTTGCCTAAAATTTAAAGATATGTTTATGTTTAAGCAGAGACAGAAAGACACAGAGACTGAGAGACACAGAGAGAGTGGAAACCAGGGCCTCTGGCCACTGAAAATAAACGCAAATCTAGAAGCACATCCCACGTCATGTGTTTGGCATTATGTGGATATTGGGGAATTGAACTTGGGCTGTTAGGCACCCTCCCCATTTCTTATTGATAGTTTTATACTTTGCCGTTTGATCTATATTTCACTACTAAATTTACTTCTGTAAAAGATTAAGGTCTATGTTTAGGTGGCTGCTTTTCTTCCTCTTCTTCTCTCTTTGGTGCAGTCTAGCTTCCTAGGGATTGGTTCAACAAAAGCTAATGATGGGTGGGAATTGAACCCCACTTTTCTCGACCTTCTGCTCAAGCTAATGATGGATCAGGTACCTCATCTTCTCATTGGTCTCTGTTGCCATGAGCTTCTTCCCTTCATCTTGTGGTGTGTGTATTTTCATCCTGCCTGCAGTGATCTAGGATGCTCCCTCGGCTCCCTCCCTGTCTCGTTTCCTTAGGTGCTTGCAGGAGTGAGGGGAAGCTAGCTAGCTCTCTCTTCAGGCAGCAGGTTGCTCCTTCCACCACTAATGGGCCATTCACCTGCATATCTGCAGCACAAGTTGCTGTAAGCCAGAGCCACTCAGCCACTGTGGGTGCATCGTGGAACTCACAGACATCCTCATGCCCTGATGATGGCTGAGGTACCCTTGGCCTTCACAGCAGAATGCCAAGCTCTGGATGCAGGTGACACCTCCCTCTGGAGCCAGGTACAATCATCACCTGGCACTGCACTGTGCTTTTTGGGCTGGATGTGATCACAGCATGGTGCCTGTGATCAACCTTCTTCACTGCTGAGTCCCTCTCGTCCTCTTCCTCCTTGTCCTCCTTCTTACCGTCTTACATTTCTTACAATATTATTTTCTCTCTTGAGATGCCTTTGAGACATTGTCAATGGTACTGGAGATAATTTCATTGGTATATGTTGTTAATTCCATTATTTTAAGTTGGTGCTAATAAGGTCAACATGGAAGTGAAATCTAAGGCAATTTGGATTGATGCAATCATATATACATGGGTGATAGAATTTCTCTGGACTCTTCCCTCCTGTCGATTTTTGTTAGCTCTCGGACCTCTCATCATGCAGTGGGAAAATCTCAAGTCTTAAAATAACTACTTTCTCTCTAAACTGAAACTTTCCATCGCCACTTCCTCCTTCATAATGGCATCTTTAACAGTCATCCTACTTC